>JAODAL010038260.1:0-39425 GCA_025379985.1 Phyllomedusa bahiana
TTCTGCAAGGAGGAATGGACCAAAATTCCTACCAACTATTGTGAGAAACTTGTGGAAGGATAACCAAAAGGTTTGACCCAAGTCATACAGTTTAAGGACACTCCTACCAAATACTAATGAAATGTATGTAAACTTTTGAAAAATGCCTTAAAAAATTCTCTCTCTCATTATTCTGGCATTTGGCAAATATAAATAATTTTTTTCCTAATTGACCTAAAATGGATAAGGTTTATTCTGATTTCATGTCAGATAGTGAGAAAAACATGAATATTTGTCTTTTTTATATAGTGTATGTAAACTTCTGGATTTAACTGTATATATTCAGCTCTCTGTACTTTGATACCTCTAAATAAAATCCATAAATAAATTAATTTGGCATTATTTGTCCCTGTCCCCATTGGGCCTTACTATTTAACTTCCAGATTATCCTGTCAGGTTTTTTTTGTGTAGAGGAAACCAGAGAAAACCCTTGCAATCATGTGGAGAACATACTCAGTAATCTCAACTCATAGCAGGAACAGCAGCTAGACAGACTGGGAGTGACTTAACAAGGTCTTGGTAGGTTGTCACAGGTATCTGGAGCCATGTTGACTGCATCCCACATCTATTGGAGGTTGAGTGAGGATACATAGACTGAACAAATTGATCAAGTCCCACAAATGCTTAATTGGATTCAAGTCTGAGGAATAAGACGCCAGTACAATACTTGAAATTCTTGCTCCTGCAACCAATGTCTTACATTAATAGCCATGTGACATGTCACATTGTCTGGATGGAAGATCCCATCCACCCTGGCAATGACAATCAGCATGTATGGGTGTATGTGATCTGCAAGGAAGGATTCCTACCAAAATCAACTGACAGTGCCTCCCACATGGTTAAATGTGCACAAAATCATTCCCCAGACTAATTCACTGATACTACCAGCTTGTGTTCTTCTAGTAATGGTTGCAGGGTGTATGTTTCTTGATGTTTATCATCTGACAAGCCAAAGTCCATCAATTTGTTGAATCAGAAAATGCAATGTATCAAAAAAGGCAACCCTTTGCCAATCAGCAGAGGTCCAATTCTGATACTGCCTTGAAAATTTGAAGCCTTTTCTGCCAATGCATCTTTGTTAGCCAGAGGTGCAGTGACCATCTGTCTGATTCGGAGTCCCTTACACAGTAGAGTTAACTGAACTTTTGTTTTAGACACATGTCTGATAGCCCCCTGGATCATTTTGGCGGTGAGCTGCTCCACTGTAGCATGTCAGTCTGCCCTCATGCATCTTTTTACCATCGTAGAGGACATTCACCTCTTCCATCAGCTTTTCTGAGAGCCTACTGTGGGGGATGTCACCTAGCTTTCCTGAGCACTGGATAGCTGTAACGAGCGGTCCCGCAGCATGGATCGGGCTGCGGGCGCTCTCGTGTCCCTGCAGTGTCCCCTGGCTCGGGGACGAGTGGCGCCGCGGCTCGCGTGTCGGGCGCACTCGTTCACCCGCGCCGATACACTTACCCGGCCACGCTCCTGCTTCCCCGCGGTCTCCTGCTGGCTGGCGCGCGCGTCCCCACTCCTTAGGGCGCGCGCGTGCCAGTTCTCTCAAATTTAAAGGGCCAGCGCGTCGGTAATTAGTTGATTGGCAGGCGCTGTCCCTATATATTGGTAACGACTCCAGCACGTCCTCTCTGGATCTTTAGTGCCTGTTGCCTACAGAGAAAGCGTCTATTCGAGTCTTGTCCTGTTACCGTGTACTGAAACTTCTCGCCTACGACCCACAACCACGAACCTTTGCCACCTGTCCTGACCTTACCGCCTGTCCCCGACTATGAGCCTGCCTTACAATTTTGTACCACGCTAAACCTCGGCTGCCACCGCAAGCAAGTCAAGTCAGGGGTAGCGACCTGGTAGAATCCTGCCGCAGCAAGTCCATCCTGCTTTGCGGCGGGCTCTGGTGAAAACCAGGACCTACTTAGACTCTGCTCCCTGCTGAGGCTTACACCACCGCTTGAGGTGGTCCAGTGGATCCACTACCACACTCGTGACAATAGTCTAGTCAGTGTCCAGGAAAGCTGGGTGATGCCCCATTTGTAAGGATTAAAATTTTTTTTAAAGGTTTCCCTTTTCAACTAAAAGGGATTCGTTGAACTACCTGAGGCTAGCATTGCATCTATTTATTTAATAAAATGGTCAATGAGGGCTGGTGTTGGGGACTGTTTATTTAAATAAATAGTTTTTTTCTGTTGTTTCTGTGCTTTTTTCCCTTCATTTTTTTCCAGTGTCAGTAATTACTAGTGCTAGGGCTTGGGTTCAGCCAGCAATGTTTTTCATTACCTCAAGGCTGACACTAACTCACTCTTACCCTAGTTCCTAATGTGCCAGGGATACTAGGAAGAGCCGGGTTACCATCAGAAGTGGACCATCCAAAGTGATAGTCCGCTTATAGGGAGGCTGCGTGCTAGTATATTTAGCATGGGAATGGGACGATATCCATGGAACTTTCCATTCTGACAGTCTCAGGTTGCAGCTGTCCATTTTTCCTTGCTGGTTATGAAAAGTGTCTTTTTAATTATGTTTTTAGATTTTGAGTAAATGATAAAAAACAAAACAGTGTGGGGTTTCACTCATTTTTCATAACCTGCCAAGGCAAAACTGGCAGCTGCAGGCTAATTATATTAAGATGGGAAGTTCTACACATATTGGTTCTTTCGCACCCTAAAAATACCAGCCTGCAGCCACCCCAGAAGTGAACCATCACATAAGATGGTCCCCCTTCTGATGGTAACCTGGCTCTTCCCAGTACTGCTCGTGCATTGGGTACTGGGCCAATAGTGACAGGGGCTTAGTGTTAGCTTTTTGATGATGAAAAAAACTGAGCGGGCTAACACCTAGCCCCAGTGATACTAGTGAAAGCGTCTGCTAGATGCCTCTATTATCAAAACTGGAATAATGTAGTAAAAAAAACACAGACATACACAGAAACAACAGAAGAAGAATTTTTAATTTCAATAGACACTCCCAACACCAGCACTCGTTGACCATTTTACTAAAGAAATAGATGCAACGCTGGATTTACATAGTCTAATGAATCCGATAGTACTGGAGCAGATGGACAAAGGGAAAGAGTACAACTTCATCAGAGAAAACGTTACCTTTGAGTCACTGGATGTAAAAGCACTGTAACCACTGCATAGCGCCTACTTACAACTGGTGTCTACCCCTATATGTTCACTGAATTAGGGTAATATACGTTTCCAGCACGCCTGTGTACAACTGGTATGTACCACTATAGAGTCAATGTATGACAGGAATATTGGTAGTAGTGTAATGGTTTATATTCAGGAACAGTATGGTAGTATTATTCAGTCACTATGTGGTGGTGATATGTGGTCATGATGTTGCAGTATTATTTGATCTTTGTATAGCGGTATCATTGATAATATTAGTCTTAGTTTGGTCAGTAACAGTACGGTGATATTTGCTCCCTGTATAGCAGTACTATGTGGTGACTGTACGACTATTATATAGAGGTATCACCCATAGAACATTGTCTTACAGCTACTTGTATGGATTTATATACAGTTGTGCTCAAAAGTTTACGTACCCCGGCACAATTTTTACTTTCTGTCAAAAGTGGTCCCGCGGCCCCCCAGCCGGGCTGCAGCAAGGGATTTACCATCCTCCCTAAGTGAGTTGATACATCTAGCCACCCAAATAGACGTACGCTTCGCCGAGAGGCAAGAGGAGCTTAGTCTTGAACACGATCCTGCGCACCCCGTCTGGCTCCGGTGTTTCAGAGACCCCCGCTGCCGCTTCCTCAACCGTCCGGGGAAGAGCCTATGCAAGTAGACCGAGTCCACATATCGGAGCAGGAGATCAAGAGAGGTTATGCCTGTCCTGTGCCAGCCCGGACCATTTTCGTATGGGCTGTCCTCTCCGTCCCCAGCATCCGGGAAACGCTCGCACCTAGGCCACTTTGGAGAGGCATCCCTAGGTGTGAATTCTTCCTCTCCATGTCTTTCCATGCCAGTGGAAGTCACGACTGACTCTGGACTCGTGTTCCAAGTCCCGGCATTTCTGGACTCTGGTTCGGCCGGGAATTTCATCCACGCCGCCCTGGTGTCTCGGTATCAACTTCCAGTGGATCGCTTGGAAAGACCGTTGGTGATATCCTCAGTCAGTGGGGAACTTCTCAGTGACACCATTCAGTACAGGACCAAGCCAGTGTCTCTTCGCGCGGAGGTCCTGCACAAAGAGAGGATCTCTTTCTTCGTATTGTCCCGGTCTTCATCAGCGATTCTGTTGGGGCTTCCTTGGTTGCAACACCATTCTCCCACGCTCAACTGGAGAACCGGCGAGGTCGTGCGCTGGGGTCCCGACTGTCAAAATCTCTGTCTGTTGGTATCTCGCCCGGTGCCCTCCGCTGTCTCTCAATCACCCGCCAGACCGCTGCCAGGCCTGCCTATCGAATACCAGGACTTTTCGGATGTGTTTTCTGAAAAAAAAGGCCAAATTCTTCCGCCCTCCCGCCCCTATGACTGCCTATTTACCCCCGCCTTGGGGCCCGTCCTTCGGGGCAGGGGTACCCCTGCCGTGCCCGGGAAAACAAGGCCATGACGGTTACATACAAAAGAACCTGCAGAAGGGGTTTTTCGGAAGTCCTCCCCTCCTGCCGGGTGGTTTTTTTTTGTACGAAGAAAGTGGATCCCTTGCCCGTGCATAGATACCGGGGGGCTAAACAAAAAATTTCTGTGAAGAACCCGGGATCCTTTGAAAACCCCGGCGGACAAGAAGAGGGACCAGCTCCCACTTTTTCCCTGGTACAAGTGTGGTTCTGCCAAATTCGTTGGCTTAAGATACCGAGCTATAAACTGGGGGCCCTGGTTCCTGGGGCTGTTTGAGGTGTTGAGTCGTATTAATGCTGTGGCCTATAAACTCCGGCTCCCACCCTCCATCCACCCTCTCTTCATGTCTCCATACTGAAGCCCGTCATGCTAAACCGCTTCTCCCGGAGGATTACCACTAGTGTTGAGCGATTGCGTTGGCTATCGAGATCGATCGATAGTCCGGATATTCCGGCCGCTATCGATAGTTTTTTTCGATAGTTGAGTCATCGATTATGCCGATGAACCAGTTAAAGTCTATGGGAGAGCAACAACATCCTTCATTATTACACCCAAACAAGGCTGGAGAAGCTGAGATAGAAATCCACAACAGTCAAATGGATACAGGCTACATCTTAGGCAACACACTTAGGTTATAAAAGTCACAGAAAAAAAGTCACAGACCAATTATATCCCTGTCTTTGTACCACAGCCTGACCCTAAACCTGCATCACCCACAAAAATAAAAAGTGCCAGAAGGCAGAATGAATTGAACCATCATGTTACTTTAACTGGACATTGAATATCCCTGTCCTGGAACGCAGCAGAGCCCCAAAACCTGCATTGACCCCCACATTTAAAAAGTGCGCGCACAAAAGGAGTCTTCAAACCACCATTTTAGTTTGAACTGGACATTGACTATACCTGGGTCCTGGGCCACAGCATGAGCCCCAAACCTTCATGACCCCACATTTAAAAATTTTGCCCGAAAAAGGAAGTCTTTCACCACCATTTTAGTTTCACTGGCATTGACTATACCTGTCAGGCCACAGCATGATCCGCCAAAACCCTGAAGACCCCCACCATTTAAAAAGTGCCGGAAAAAGGAGTCTTTCAACCCCATTTTATTTTCACTGGACATTGACTATACCTGGTCCTTGCTACAGCATGAGCCCCAAACCTGCATGACCCCCACATTTAAAAAGTGCCCGGAAAAAGGAGTCCTTTCAACCACCATTTTTAGTTTCAACTGGACATTGACTATACCGTCCTGGGCCACAGCATAGCCCAAACCTGCATGACCCCACATTTAAAAATTGCACTGAAAAAGGATCTTCAACCACTCATTTTAGTTTCACTGTGACATTGACTAATAACTGTCCTTGTGGCACAGCATGACCCAGGGCCTGAGTTACAGTGGGTGCGGTGAAGCCCAGGCTTGCTCCGTCATCTATAAACACAGCAGGTTAAAATGCCCTGATGAAGAAGCAACGAAAACTGTCCGTGCTGAAGCAGAGTGCGGAAGCGGAAGTGTGAGAACTCCAGCCTTCCTCTGTCCACAGTCAATACCTGGGTCGCGCTTGCCCCTCCGTATAGTGTGGACCCATTGAGCTTCAGTAGGAAATACTGGTGGTTAACGCTCCTGTTACACCCAGGTGCCCTTTATCTTGGCATTCTTTTCTCATTTTACTCAACGTGCTGGAGGAAATGGTCTCTGTACTTTGTTCTCTGTCCGTGCTCCATACTCCATGTCCTCTGAATAACCTACATCTGGTCAAGTTTTCCTGTACCTCCCTTGTACAATTCAGAGGAATTTTTTTAACACTATTTTGTACATGCAAGTTTTTTAGTACTTTAATTCTAGAAAACACTTTTTTTAAAATAGGATGGAATCCCACCATGTCTTTGTTTCTCTTTTTTTCATTGTATTAAATGGGTTTTCTCTATACAGGGATTGATAGCTATGTTAAATATCTTGAAAAAAAAAGTCATTTGCAATATGTGTCCATTAACAGTGTCCTACCATTCCTGTTTCTGACAGCACCATCACCCTTGAGCCACTCTTGACAATTGTGAAGAACAAATGTCTGTTAGAAACAACATTTTTAGAATGGGACCTGTAGTATAGCTGCATGTCACAGCAAAATGCCCCAAAAATTCAAAGCATGACCCTTGAGCCACTTTGGTCAATTGTGAAGAACAAATGTCTGTTAGAAACAACTTTTTTTTTAGAATAGGACCTTAGTATAGCTGCATGTCACAAGCAAAATGCCCCCAAAAATTCAAAGCATGACCCGCCACTTTAATTGGAGACAATTTCTGTTAGAACACATTTTTTAAATAGGACCTGAAATGCTGCATTCAGCAATGACCCAAAAAATTTAAATGACCTTACCTTTAATTTGAGGAAAATGCCTGTAACCACTTTCTTAAAGACCATTTATAGCTGATTCACAGCAACATGACCCAAAAAATTAAAATAATGACTTCTCAGCCACTATTAAAAAAATTGTGAGGGAGAAATGCCACTTAGAAGCCACATTTCTTTACAAAGGACCATAATTATATGCTGTATCTCACAGCACATGACCCCAAAAAAATTATAAATATGACTTCTCAGCCACTATTAAAAAATGTGAGGAGAAATGCCACTTAGAAGCCACATTTCTGTTCCAAAGGACCATGATTAATAGCTGTATCTCACAGCAACATGACCTCAAAACCATTGACAATGCAAACTTCTTAAGATAAAGTGAGTAAATGGAATACGGTGTTTGTCATGAAACCTTGCTGTCTTTTACAGTCTCCTCACAGCAAAACCAGCAAAATGAACTGTTGGGAAAAGAATAAAAATTGCAGTAAGAAATGATCATTTTAAAAAAAGTTTTCAAGAGGACCATTTGTTTGAAAAGGAATGTGAAGTAGACTGGCAACTAATGGGTGACCTCGGCAATTTGGGCCACAACATCATCAGAGATCCATGCCTGATTCATCTTGATGAAAGTCAAACGATCCACATTATCTGTGGAAAGCCGGATGCGTTTGTCTGTAATGACTCCTCCAGCTGTGCTGAAGGTCCGCTCAGATAATGACGCTGGCTGCTGGCAGGACAACACCTCTTTTGGCGTGACGAGCCAGCTCGGGCCATTCGTCCATTTTGGATACCCAAAGTCTATTGGGTCCGGAACACATGCAAAAACATCGGTGTTGAGACCAATAGTCTGCACCATGATCTTAAGCTGATCTCTGTGTGTTGGATGTGTGCCCTGCATTGCATGCGTTGGTGAGGTGTAAACAAAGATTGCCAGAGGTCCCCATTAGGCTTCTGCCACCTTGCCTGCTGCTGCCGCTACGCCTACTTGGCACTCTACTGCTGTCACGTCGCTGATGTTGTTCCCCCGTGGACATTTGGGAACGTGAAGCAGACGCAACAGATGTCTCCATTGATCAATCAGCAAGGTCTCCATTTCCTGCATTTACTCTCTATTTGGGTGGGTGAAGGAAAGTGCTGATTTTTGTTGCACCGGGGATCCAGGAGGGTGGCCACCCAGTAACTGTTGTTCATTTTGATGGCCTTAATGCGAGGATCATGTTGGAGGAAATGGAGCATCCAAGCACTCATGTGAGAGATGGAGCCTTGATTTCCCAACCTCTGGGTCGAGGGGCACTAGCAAACTGATCTTCCTCATCTTCCTCCTCCGCCTCAAATTCGCGCCAACCTCTTTCCAAGGCAGGGACGTCGGTAACATCGGGGTCTAGGAATACCTCCTCCTCCTCCCCTCCTCCCTGCCTCCGCACAGCTTCAACACAGCCCTGACTTGCCTGAGATATGCACCCTGAGAGCTGATGCGCCACCTTGCACTAGCTCTGGACCCCGAACCACTGCCTAATGAAGACCGATGAAATTGTGAAACTGTCGGGCCTTGTGGATTTGACGGAGAGAAAGGCTCCGTGTCCGCATCTGTGTCCGTCTCCTCCTCCGTCCCTGGCGGGACCTGTTGTTTCAGAGTGTCCAACGATCGTTCCAGAACTAAGATCACCACAATGCTCATGCTGACAAGGGCATTGTCCGCACTGACCATTTTGGTGGGTTCTTCAAAACTGGCAAGGATGGTGCAGAGCTCTTTCACCTGCCTCCACTCTCGGTGTTCAACACCCCGAGGTCCGTACCGCTGCTTGTCAGCCATGTGTCACTTCGTACTGCGTAATTTGGGATCGCGCTGCTGCCACAATCGCTAGAGCATGTGGAGGGTGGAATTCCAGCGTGTTGCCACGTCAACAATGAGACGTTGATGGGCAGACCGAGCTGACGCTGCAACGCAGCCAGGCGGGACGAAGCAGTGTGCGAACGGCGGAAGTGCGAACTCAGACCTGGAGCCTTCTTCAGCAGGCAGTCCAGACCCGGGTAGCTCTTTAGAAATTTCTGGACGACAAGGTTCATGACATGTGCAGGCAAGGGATGTGCGCCAGCCTACCATCTTAAGGGCGGCCATCAGATTTCGACCGTTATTCGCACACCACCTTGCCTGGCACAAGGTTCTTGTCCACCCAGCCAGCACTCGGTCCTTTCTTAGAGCCGTCCACAGCTCCTGACCTGTGTGTGAACGGTCCCTCCAAGGAAGATTAATTTCAACACGGCCTGGAGTCTCTGGGCACGTGATGCCACCTAAAGGAATGACCTTGGGGGAAAGATCCCTGCACCATCCCTGGCGGTTTTGAATAGCGTGCGCCGAGCCCTGAGCGCACCGTCACCCCCAGAGACATACACCCATCTCACCCAGTGAGCCTGACACAGAGATATAGCGGCCTTGCCGTGCTTACTATTCCATGTGGTCGGTGGTGAGATGGACTTTACCCGGACACAGATGCCATACAACCAGCGCTTGTAAATTTTATATGACACGTGGCTGGCCAGGGCAGGGGACGGCTTTTTCAGGCAAAGGAAATGCCTGCTCGCATCTGTGTCTTGGCCAAGCGATGCCATGACGTGGCTGAACCCATCTTGTCCTACCAGACGAAAGGCAACATTTCCAAGGCCCAAAAGCCTGGCAATGCCGACGTTCAGCTTTTGCTTTGGGGATGGTATTGTGTTAAATTTTTTCTTCTGCTACCAAACCTGAAGTACAGAAGCTGGTGCTAGACTGGCCCGCTGTACGGCGTGCAGTTCGTCAACTGGTGGAATGGAAAGGAGTAGGATGGGTCCTCTGGTGGTGCTGGAGTATACTCGTGCGACGGTGAGGCTGAACGCGGAATGCCTGATCCTGGATCATGAGCTCTGAGAGACCATGGGCAGCTGAGGAAACCTTGGTGGTGGCAGGAGAGGAGGCTGAGACAGAGGTGTGGACAGTGGTTGGAGGCTCGCGACGGTCTGGCCTTTTTGGCCAAGTGTTCCCACCATTTCAACTCATGCCATTCGCTGCATTTACTAGACATGTTGGTGGTGGTTAACCACTAAAGGTACTTGCCACTACATATCTTTTATACGGCAAAGGCGGCATATGACAACGCTGGTGAATCATGAGCATTTCTCAAAGAGGCCCAGGCTTGAGAGGTCCTGGACATTTTAGGACGCGATAAGCATGAGCGGGTTTGCCGCTGCCGTGGCTGGCGAATCATAATCAGCGACCCTTCTGCGCCCCCCTCTCCCTTTTTGTGCTGACCCAGTATTGACACTACCCCCAATCGTCTTCCTCCTCGTCCACTGAATGAGCGCTCATCACGCACTCCCGCCCCCCCCCGGCTCCCCCGACCAACCCCTCCTTCCCCCCTTCACCCACCCCCCGCCCCACCCGCCACTTCCCCCCCCCCCCCACCCCCCCGTCCCCCCCCCCCGGCAAGCAAATTCTGCGGAAAAGTACCAGGATGATCACGCATGTCCGTCATCATCAACATCATCAACACAGGTGTCCTTGGTCTCCTGACTTTCCTGCATCCAGAAGCTGCGGGCTACAAGCCAAGGGGACTGCAAGGCGTTTCCGACCCCCGGGATGTTTCGCCGTTATTGAACCGGTTTTCCTCACCTCCTCTGATGGCAACAGTAACTGGGCGTCAGAGCAGACTAAATCATCCACTTGATCTTTTAACATGCCTAGGACCCCAACCGCATTTTGTCATCAAAGAGGTCTTCAGACAAGGATTTATCCACAGTGGGTGGTACACGGAGTTGACATAGGCTGCTCATGTTGGACGGATTGCTGATGATGCTGATGACGACATGTTGTGGCCCGTGATCTGCGAGGACGAGAGGTAAGACTGCTAGAATGCAGTTTGCCATTAACCCTGTAAGGACAGATGGCGACTATGTTCGTTACTTAGATCACAGGCCCCTGACCCAGCGATGAACAGCCTGACGTCTGCAACTGACGATCTCGCTGGCATGCGGTTTCCCAGCACTGGAAGGAGCACCTTCTTCATCTCGTACCTCTACCTCCATGTGCTACCGCCCTCTTTGCCTCTGCTTACCACCTCAATTTCGCTCCATGTTTCAGAAATATAAAAAATTTGAGAAGGTATGGAATATTTTTGAAAGTCTCTTATTAAAAAGACGCAATTCACAGCTATTCTCAATCCCTTCTAATCAAAACAAATTGCTGGATTCAAATTTGAAACTGCAAGGTGACTATCAACAAATCTGTATGGGCAAAAGTTCCTCAAAAAAACACGTAATGTTATCTTTTGGTATATATAAACGTATTTTTGGCACCTTTCAATTCACCTGTGGTTGAATATAGAATTGCTGTTTTAAGATTTACGTATATGGTGCGTCAATGAACAGAGCTGAGTGCGCACAGTCAAAAAACACGTAACTGTTATGATTTTGGATATAAAAAACTGTATTTTTTTGCACCTTTCAATTCACTCTGTTGGTTGTTATAGAATTGACTGTTTAAGATTTACGTAGATGCAGCGTCAATTAACAGTGCTGAGTGCGCAAAGTCAAAAAACACTAACTGTTTTATGTATTGATATAATAAACTGTATTTTTTTGCACCTTTCCCAATTCCCTTGGTGAATATAGAAAGCAGTTTTAATATTTACGTTATATGCTGCGACAATGAAACAGTGCAGATTGCGCAAAAGGTCAAAACACGTAACTGTATGTTTGATATAATAAACTGATTTTTTTGCACCATTCAATACACCTGTGGGAATAATAGAATAGCTTTTTAAGATTTACGTAATTGCTGCGTCAATGAACAGTGCCTGGTGTGCGCAAAAGTCAAAAACACGTAACTGTTATTTTGTTTTATAATAAACTTAATTTTTGCACTTTCAATTCACCTGTGGTGAATATAGAATTGCTGTTTTAAGATTATAACTACGTAATGCTGCGTCAATGAACAGGCTGTTGTGCGCAAAAAGTCAAAAAACACGTAACTGTTATGTTTTGATATTATAAACTGTATTATTTAGCACCGATCATTCACCAGTTGTGAATAAGAATTGCTGTTTTAATAGATTACGTAGATGCAGCGTCAATGAACATGCTTGGGGCGCAAAAGTCGAAAACACGTAACTGTTATGTTTGATATAATAAACTGTATTTTTTGCTCCTTTCAATCACCGTGGTAATATATTAATTGCAGATATAAGATTTACGTAGAAGCAGCGTAATGAACAGTGCTGGGTGCGCAAAAGTTCAAAAACACGTAACTGTTAGTATTGATGATACAAAACTGTAATATTTGCACCTTTTCAATTCACTGGGTGTAATATAGAATTGCTGTTTTAAAGATTTACGTAATGCTGCGTCAATGACAGTGCTGATGCGCAAAAGTCAAAACACGTAACTGTACTGTTTTGATAATAAAAAACTGGAAATGTTATAGCACCTTTCACATCACCTGTGTGCAAAAAAAAAAATAAATAATTGCTGTTTTTAAGATTAACGTATATGCTGCTTCAATGAACATTGCTGGTGCGCAAAATTCAAAATACACGTAACTGATATTTTTGATATAATAAACTTATTTTTTGCACCTTTCAATTTCACCTGTGTAGAATAAAAATGCTGATTTAAGATTTACGAAATGCTGCTCCAATGAACATGCTGATTGCGCAAAAGTCCAAAAACACGAAACTGTTAAGTTTTATATAATAAAAAAAAAACTGTATTTTTTTAGCACTTCAATTCACCTGTGAGAATATAGGAATTGCTGTTTAAAGATATTACGAGATGCTGCGTCAATGAACAGTGCTGGGTGCGCAAAAGTCAAAAAACACGTAACAGTTATAGTTTAGATATAAATAAACTTTAATTTTTGCACGCATTCAATTCACCTGTGGTAATAAATAATTGCTGTATAAGATTTACGTAGATGCTGCGTCAATAACATTGCAGAGTGCGCAAAAAGTCAAAAAACACGTAACTGTCTATGTTTGATATAATAAACTGTATTTTTTGACACTTTCAATTTCACCTGGAGAAAATAGAATTGCGTGAATTTAAGAGTTTACGTAGAGCTGCGTCAATGAACAGTGGCTGGTGTCGCAAAACACAAAAAACACGCAACTGTTATGTTTTGATATAATACACGTATTATTAGCACGCTATCAAATCACCTGTGGTAGAAGTATAAGATTGCTGTTTTAAGATTTTACTTAGATGCTGCGTCAATGAACATGCTGAGTGCCCAAAAGTCCCAAAAAAAACACTACTGTGATGTTTTCGAAAACACGGTATTTTGGCAACAAACAACCAGTGCAGACTACAAGTATTGCTTGGATTGTAATATTAAGTGCAAAGGTGATATATCAACAGTCACGGTGATAATGGGTAAAATAGAACACCTACTGAAATGTATACTGATAATAAAAGTGGAGTTGTCAGCCTAACAAAGATTCCAGCTGTTACTAGAAAATATGTTTATTCACTATAAAGTTCAAGGCTGCCCAATTCCAGGAAAGTATGTGTGGCAATAGCAAACTGGTTAAGAATAAATAAAGATATTCCACTACAATGTCTACACTAGTCTTGGTGTACTTTATCCATTGTTCTTAGAATAGAGCTTGTTTTTGTGTTTCGCCCGCAGGGGGCCCCCCCCCCCCCACCCACCCCCGTTAATTTACAGTAGTAGATCAGCTTTAAAATTCTATAGCTAACTACAAAAATGTTCAAAATCCCTAATCTAACTAAATTGGAAGGATCACAGTCTAATAGTATATAGGAATTCTCTGTACAGAAATAGACAACTTTTCGCTGAGCTTTTGTGGCCACAGGCAAACGCAGTCCTATCCCAATGAGACCTGAGAGACACAGAGGCTGAAACAGTAGAACGCTGTTCTATGTAGAAACTAGGTCATTGATTTTTTCCAGCAATCGAAACCAAACACATCCCAGTCATGACGACTCACACACATCTAACCCTGCTCTAATCTGTAATCTGATTTGCAGGCCGCCAAAATTACAGGAAGCGCCGAAAAAGGCGCGATCTTAATAGATGATGCACAGATTTTAACCTTAATTATCGCATGATCTGGAAATTTCGATCACCATAAAAACCTTGCCGATTTCAACTTTGTCGATAAAAATCGCTCAACACTATTTTTTAAGGATAGACCATTGATTTTAAAGTCCCATAAAATCTTTTCATATTCTCATGGCAAATATATTGTGTCACTGGAAAAAAATGCATAGCATCGCTTAGCCTCTATTAAACAGTTACAACATGATACCTTGAAATTAAATCTCAAGGTAGTTTTAATAATTAAATCATTTATGGACAATTGCATTTTTCAATAACAACTTTTTATTCAGTTCTGCTAGATTGTAGTGCTACATACACACAAAATAAACATTTACATTATATACGGATCCTTTATGCAACATCTAGTTCTAGGTTTTAACAGGAAGTGGGGTTGTTCTTTAAAAGAAAGCATTTCTATAAAAAAAATTTAATGGTGAGATCTAATTGACACAGTGGGACACATTTACTAAAGCTGTCCAATAGACAGTGTAATCCAGACAAAAGTGTCTATAAATGCACCAGATTTATCAAAATGGCTAATGCTGTAGAATAAATCTGGCATTTGTTTAGAAAATGTTGTCTACTTTATAGCATTTACTAGGTTGCTTAGCTAGCACCAATTATTGTGCCATATTGGTGCATTTATGATGGCCAATAAGGGGTGTAAATGTTGTGTAAGGCATGAAAACCAATATTTTGGTGCAAGTTTTGCCAGAAATCAGGCACAATAGCCATAGTAAATCTGTGCCAGGTTTCTCATTCTGTTCTGAATTTAGTCAGACATAGTGTTTTCATTCACCCTGTATAAATTTAAGTCTCCAAAATATCTGATACCACCACATACAGGCACATGAGTTCCATTATTTAAAACAATTAAAGTTATTGTATTTGATAATTTATATCTACAGAAGAGCTCCAAGTTGACTGATATATAGAAGTACGCATTTTGTTACCACAGTCACTAAAAAGTGGCCCATTAGGCTTCTAGTCTATAAAAACATATTTCTGTTGTCTCTTAATTTATATCTTAGGGAAAAAAAAATTCTTGAATATTCATACAGGCAGTTATTAAAAAAGTTAGAAATGTTCACATTAACCATTTCTAGATTCTTGGGATTTGCAGTTTTCATTATTATTATTTAGTATAACAATTCCAGTTAATCTGGCAACAAAGCTAATGCTAAATTTAAACCATCATTAGTTATATAACGTCAGTGATTTGTTACATAGAAATGTCAAATTTAGCTGTGTACCCAATAAAGATAATTTTTTTGCTATGGCCCTTGCTGGATTTCTCTTGCTCCTGTGAATGTATCGACAAATATATTCCTTGGTAAGGGTTAAAAATATCTTCTTAGTAGAACTCCAAAACTCTTGTAAAGATACTGTATAATCAGGAGTTTTCATGCAAATTCAGGCACCTATGTTTCAAATGCAGGTAGAACGTGCAAGAAAGGAGATCGATTGAGTTTCGTAATCCTGCAAAAAGTAGAGTCACTAGTGAACACAAATCTGTTGAGCCTGTGATTGGATAAATACCCTGTCATAAAAGGAAGAGTTTTTGGAAACAAGTTTAGATTAGTTTTTATACTGTATGTGGAATGGGTGGTTTAAAGGGGATGTCTCACTACAAGGATTGCTTTTTATGTTAAAGATCGTGCAAAAACAAATCACTTTGCAATATGTGTCCATTATCAGTGTCCTACCTATTCATAGATATCTCCTCTTGTATGAGCTGCATCAGCTCCTCAGGTCGGCATAGCTACAGACCTGTTTGATCTATCCTGATAGAGTGCCAGCATTGGTTGCTATAGCTACAGACCTGGTTTCTACTGCAGCCTAGTGGAAGCCAGTAAACATGCCCCTGAATTCAAAATGAAAGCAAGAAAACAGGACTGAGGTAAGATGAATCAATTTAGTGAGACAACCCCTTTAAGGGAAAAGGATTTTAAGAATTTAAAGTCAATGGATGAATTGACAGCAATACTAGAGGATATGCTGACAAAATAAATAAGATTAGGGAGTACTTTTTTAAAAAAGTAGCTAGAGAAGTTTAGAAATCCAAACTAAAAATTTCCCAAAAGACAAACCTTTAAATTTCCCATAGGGAAAAAGTAAGTAGGGTACATTATCAGTCCTTTGAGTCTGCAGTGGAGATGGTAAGGCCCTGTGGTAGTTAGGGGCATCACAAGGTCGTTTTATCACTAGGTCGTTTTATCCGTTTTATGTTCTGGATAAAATGGTGGCTGCCCTGAACCAAGCCTACACTTGCTGGCAGGCCTGGACACAAGGGGATGTACAGATATTTTTTTTATTAATGCCAGGGATTGGCAGTAATGATTAGTATAACTTGTGTAGGGAATAAACCTGGAATTAGATGCAGTTCTGCCAGATTTGGTAATAGGTTGCCATGAGATAATTCATGGTTGCCAACTTTTGAAATTGAAAAAGCAGGAGATTGTAGTGGGCGGCGCACGTAGCGGCAAAAATTTGCATGGCCACGGCCATCTTGTCGGTGTGTCACACCCCTTCAAAAAGCCACACTCACTCCACCTAACTTAACGGCTTTGGAAGAAAGCCATGTAGATGCCCTTATAGCCAGGTAGTAGCCCCCCATAACCAGGTAGTGCCCCTTACAGGCAGGTAGCTGCCCCCTTGTTGGAAAGTAGATGCCCCCTTGTAGCCAAGTAGATGCCCCCTCTGTAGCCAAGTAGATGCCCCCTCTGTAGCCAAGTAGATGCCCCCTCTGTAGCCAGGTAGAGCCAAATTTGTAGCCAGGTAGATGCCTCCCTTTCTTAGCCAGGTAGATGCCCCCCTTTTTTTAGCCAGGTAGATGCCCCCCTTTGTTTGCCAGTAGATGCCCCCCTTTTTTAGCCAGGTAGATGCCCCAATTGTTAGCCAGGTAGTGCCCCCATTGTTAGCCAGGTAGTGCCCCCATTGTTAGCCAGGGAGTTGCCCCCATTGTTAGCCAGGTAGTGCCCCCTCTGTTGCCAGGTAGATGCCCCCTTTGTTAGCCAGGTAGATGCCCCAATTGTTAGCCAGGTAGTGCCCCCATTGTTAGCCAGGTAGTGCCCCCATTGTTAGCCAGGTAGTTGCCCCCTTTGTTAGCCAGGTAGATGCCCCCCTTTGTTAGCCAGGTAGATGCCCCCTTTGTTTGCCAGGTAGTGCCCCCTTTGTTAGCCAGGTAGATGCCCCCTTTGTTGCCAGGTAGATGCCCCTTTGTTAGCCAGGTAGATTCCCCCTTTGTTAGCCAGGTAGATGCCCCCATTGTTAGCCCGGTAGTGCCCCCATTGTGTTGCCCGGTAGTTGGGCCCCCCTTTTTAGCCAGGTAGTGCCCCCTCTGTTGCCACGTAGATGCCCCCATTGTTAGCCAGGTAGTGCCCCCTCTGTTGCCAGGTAGTGCCCCCATTGTTAGCCAGGTAGATGCCCCCCTTTGTTAGCCAGGTAGTGCCCCCTTGTTGCCAGTAGTGCCCACATTGTTAGCCAGGGAAGATGGGCCCCCTTTTTAGCCAGGTAGGGTTTCCCCCATTGGTAGCCAGGTAGTGCCCCCTCCTCGTTGCCAGGTAGTGCCCCCATTTGTCAGCCAGGTAGATGCCCCCTTTGTAGTCAGGTAGATGCCCCCTCTGTTGCCAGGTAGATTCCCCCTCTGTTGCCAAGTAGATGCCCCCTCTGTAGCCAGGTAGAGCCAAATTTGTAGCCAGGTAGATGCCCCCCTTAGTTTGCCAGGTAGATGCGCCCCTTTTTTAGCCAGGTAGTGCCCCCTTTGTTAGCCAGGTAGATGCCCCCTTTGCTGCCAGGTAGATGCCCCCTTTGTTGCCAGGTAGATGCCCCCATTGTTGCCAGGTAGATGCCCCCTTTTTTAGCCAGGTAGAGCCCCCATTGTTAGCCAGGTAGTGCCCCCATTGTTAGCCAGGTAGTGCCCCCATTGTTAGCCAGGTAGTTTGCCCCCATTGTTAGCCAGGTAGTGCCCCCTCTGTTGCCACGTAGATGCCCCCATTGTTAGCCAGGATGTGCCCCCTCTGTTGCCAGGTAGTGCCCCCATTGTTAGCCAGGTAGATACCCCCTCTGTTGCCAGGTAGATGCCCCCTCTGTTGACAAGTAGATGCACCCTCTGTAGCCCAGTAAAGCCAAATTTGTAGCCAGGTAGATGCCCCCCTTTGTTAGCCAGGTAGACGTCCCCCCTTGTTAGCCAGGTAGCGCCCCCTTTGTTAGCCAGGTAGATGCCCCCTTTGTTAGCCAGGTAGATGCCCCCATTGTTAGCCAGGTAGTGCCCCCATTGTTAGCCAGGTAGTTGCCCCCATTGTTAGCCAGGTAGTGCCCCCTCTGTTGCCACGTAGATGCCCCCATTGTTAGCCAGGTAGTGCCCCCTCTGTTGCCAGGGAGTGCCCCCATTGTTAGCCAGGGAGATGCCCCCTTTGTAGTCAGGTAGATGCCCCCTCTGTTGCCAGGTAGATTCTCCCTCTGTTGCCAAGTAGATGCCCCCTCTGTAGCCAGGCAGAGCCAAATTTGTAGCCAGGTAGATGCCACCCTTTGTTAGCCAGGTAGATGCCCCGTTTGTTCCCCGGGTAGTGCCCCCTTTGTTAGCCGGTAGATCCCCTTGTTGCAGGGATGCCCCCATTGTTAGCCAGGTAGATGCCCCCTTTTTAGCCAGGTAGATGCCCCCATTGTTAGCCAGGTAGTGCCCCCATTGTTAGCCAGGTAGTGCCCCCATTGTTAGCCAGGTAGTTGCCCCCATTGTTAGCCAGTTAGTGCCCCCTCTGTTGCCACGTAGATGCCCCCATTGTTAGCCAGGTAGTGCCCCCTCTGTTGCCCGGTAGTGCCCCCATTGTTAGCCAGGTAGATGCCCCTTTGTACAGGTAGATGCCCCCTCTGTTGCCAGGTAGATTCCCCCTCTGTTGCCAAGTAGATGCCCCCTCTGTAGCCAGTTAGAGCCAAATTTGTAGCCAGGTAGATGCCCCCCTTTGTTAGCCAGGTAGATGCCCCCTTTTGTTTCCAGGTAGATGCCCCCTTTGTTGCCAGGTAGATGCCCCCTTTGTTAGCCAGGTAGATGCCCCCTTTGTTAGCCAGGTAGATGCCCCCATTGTTAGCCAGGTAGTGCCCCCATTGTTAGCCAGGTAGTGCCCCCCTTGTTAGCCAGGGAGTTGCCCCCATTGTTAGCCGGTAGTGCCCCCTCTGTTTTCCCCCGTAGATGCCCCATTGTTAGCCAGGTAGTGCCCCCTCTGTTGCCAGGTAGTGCCCCGATATTTTTAGCCAGGTAGATGCCCCCCCTTTGTAGTCAGGTAGAAACCCCCTCTGTTGCCAGGTAGATGCCCCTCTTTGCCAAGTAGATGCACCCTCTGTAGCCAGGTAGAGCCAAATTTGTAGCCAGGTAGATGCCACCC
Organism: Phyllomedusa bahiana; assembly: GCA_025379985.1. NCBI lineage: Eukaryota > Metazoa > Chordata > Amphibia > Anura > Hylidae > Phyllomedusa > Phyllomedusa bahiana. The sequence continues at coordinate 19,435 of JAODAL010038260.1, forward strand.
TTTGTTAGCCAGGTAGATACCCCCCTTTGTTAGCCAGGTAGTGCCGCCTTTGTTAGCCAGGTAGATGCCCCCTTTGTTGTCAGGTAGATGCCCCCTTTGTTGCCAGGTAGATGCCCCCTTTGTTAGCCAGGTAGATGCCCCCATTGTAAGCCAGGTAGATGCCCCCATTGTTAGCCAGGTAGTGCCCCCATTGTTAGCCAGGTAGTTGCCCCCATTGTTAGCCAGGTAGTGCCCCCTCTATTGCCACGTAGATGCCCTCATTGTAGCCAGGTAGTGCCCCCTCTGTTGCCAGGTAGTGCCCCCATTGTTAGCCAGGTAGATGCCCCCTTTGTAGTCAGGGAGATGCCCCCTCTGTTGCCAGGTAGTGCCCCCTCTGTTTCCAGGTAGTGCCCCCTTTGTTGTCAGGTAGTTGCCCCATTGTAGCCAGGTAGTGCCCCCTTATTGTTGCCAGGTAGATGCCCCCCTGTGCCAGGTAAATGCCTCCATTGTAGTCAGGTAGTGCCCCCATTGTTGTTAGGTAGTTGCCCCCATTGTAGCCAGGTAGAGCCCCCCATGTAGCTAATAAAAATAAAATAATAAAAGTCACTCACCTTACCAGGCTCCTGCAGCTCCAGACACCTCCGATCTTCTCAGCGACGCAGGGGAGTGAGTGCAGCCGCGCGTCACTTCCCCTGTGCCGCTGACCTGTATGTACAGCGCACACCGGCGCCGTACATACAGAGGGAGAAGGGAGGAGGGAGCGATCCCTCCTGCCCCCCTCCCTGCACCGCGAGACTCCGGGTGGGTGAAGCGGGCGCAGCGGCCGCTTCACCCGCCTGTAGGAGCGGCCCGGCAGCGCAAGAGTAGCGCACCAGCGCTACTGTGGCGCCGCGGTCATTTAAAGAGCTCCCGCTGCCTGCTGGCGGCGGGAGTTTCGCCAACTCTGCCGGGATGGCGGGGGGGACGGGGACGACCCCAAATAGCGGGACCCCCCCGCCAAAAACGGGAGAGTTGGCAAGTATGAGATACCGTTGAGGGAGGTAGTTCAGTTGTGGCCAGTTAGGTGTTAAAATTATGTCAGAAAGTGAAGATAGCTGAGGTTTCCTGAACTATAGTGAGGGCTAGCCAGATAGTAAGAGTTGGTAAGCTGGAGTTAGCCCACAGAGAGGGGGGGGGGGGGGGCAGCCTGTCAGCTCACAGGAAGCGGCAAAGTTGTGTGAGAAGGGAGAAACAAAAAAGCGGGGGAAGAATGCAGCCAAGGGGGGAGGCAGGGTTCTATAGCTATTATTCCAGATGTCCCATACAGAGTGGAACATGTAAATAGTTCTAAGTTGAGTTGAAAGAAGAAAACAGGAAGAGTCTAGGGAAAGGTCCCCTTTTTGTGGCAGACAGTGTTCAGGAGAAGACAGCAAGCTGGGGAGCAGCAGAGACAATACAGCAGGAGACCTGAGGCATAATAGGAGGTGAGGTAGAACAGTGAGGTGGACAAGAGGCGAGCCCCTTGTTAACTGTATGGTTGCTGGAGCTGCTGATTGTCATTACACAGGAAAACTGTATGAAGCATGAACAGTCCTCAAAGTCCTAGAATAAAAGCCTTGTTAATGCCGTCAGTTGGTGTCGTTTCTAGTTATTTATCGCTGTTGCACCACACGTCCCACACAACACATCTCCCCGCAATACAACAAAAGAACTTTAGGAGGTGGTTGCTAAGGGCAATATGTGCCACTTAACCCCTCCATTTTATACACAAGCAAGTTTTTTCAACTGTACGTGCATCCTTTGGATTAGTGTGAGCATTTGGGGTGACAATAAACCCCACAGGCTGACACCAAACAATAGTGATAGCAATGAAGATACATCTGTTAGATACCTCTATTACTAATGCTGGAATAAAATGGTAAAAAAATACCCCAAACAACAGAAAACACTTTATTTTAACAAACAGTCCCCAACAACTTTCCTTGTTGTCCATTTTATTAATGAAATGGATCCAACACTGATCCAGCATAGTCAAACCAATGCAATGCAGTCCGAAGGGGAAACTTGTAGAAAAAAAGAAAAACTACAGAACACAACAGTACATTATACCATGGGGAGTATGTGCATAGGTGGGGAACAGGTAGACAGTTGCTAGAAAAGTGAGGATTTTAAAGTGTTTTCTGTGGAAAATTCTGCCATGACCGAGATAAGTCATCATTGCTGTCTAGACAGAAAGGAAAAATAAAAGGAAGAGAATGTCTCTAAACAGAGAAGACGTCACCTGTAAGTCATTGGGTGTAACTGCACTGTAATTACTTATGAGATCTGTGAAAGGCCGGTGTACAACTGGTAGTCACTATGTGTTGTTCACATTTGTGATCATGATCTGGCAGTATTATCTGGTCCTTATGTAGTGGTATTATTGGGATTGATGGTCTTGGTATTGTGGCAGTATGATGGTAATACATATGGTATAATTGCTCCATGTATAGGTGTATAATTTTGGTAACTGCATTAGCAGTTTCACACTATCATATATAAATGTATGGTTCTTGAAGGAACCATACATTTGGAGGAAAATTTGTCAGCATTGAATCTTACTAAACAGTATACTGCTGAGGTGGTGTACAGTATCTTTGTAGAAAATTAGTGACAGGAAAATGTGTTTTTTACCCAACAAAATACACGCTGCTTTTTACGATGTGCTGTGAAAAATGCTATGTGAACCCCAGCCCTACTTAACAAAATTTAACACAAAGGGATTATTGTATTTACACCCAGAAAGCTTTAATTTTAATTTTATATTAATTACCTTGATCATGGTTTAGTGCCCACTGTTTCTGGTTCTACTTGTTCATCATGTTTTTGACTTTTTAATATATTTGTAATATTTTTATGCTAATAAAAATTTTATATAAAATATGTTTATTATTGGGATTTAGTTTGATATTTTTTTGGTCTTGCATCTAAGAGCTTTGTAGGTTATATATTAATATATGGTGCTTATTAGACCTTTATACTTCTAGTTTTGCTTTGTAAATATATATTGAACCATGGGTTGTGCATTGTTGTATGCTTATTGTGAGGCATTCAGTGCTTTTCTTAACGTTCTATTTTGATTTTTTTTTGGGATTTGGATCTGAAAAACCCGGGGTGCGTAAATGCAAAACTGCTATACATTTAAAATTTATTGCTCACAAACACCCTGAATTTCCCAAAGGGGGTCTAACCAGTTCCTGTTGAAATTTATTTAAAGAAACAGCGGTTTTTTTTCCTTTCAAATACCCCTTTTTTGGTTGCTCAAATTTTTTGGCGCAATTTACATCCCCGGGATTTTTTAAGGGTTTTTTTTTCAGCGTAGTGCTCCCGAAAACCCTTTTTTCAAAGCCCCAAAATTTATACCTTTTTCCTGTAGGGATAATTCACAAGGGAAGGTTAATTACATTTTTGTAACTCTTGTGGTGTAGCGTAACAAAAACACGCAATTGTAACACGCTCAAAGTACTAGCTTGTGGTGGCTCAATTGTTTTGGCGCAATTCATTCTCAAGGGGTTATATATAAAGCAGTTGTTTGTCACGATGTTGGTGATTTCCCAAGAAACCGTCATTTTCACGCCAATATATATACATTTTTCATGTAGGCATAATCTCACAAGCGAAGGTAATATTACTAATTTTATCTCTTGTTTGTGTGGCTGTAAAAAAACACCGCATTGTGAACAAGCCTCACAAAGTACTAGTTTTTTGGTTGGCATCTATTCTTTGGCGCAAATTACATTACGGGGGTTAATTACAGCGTTGTTTTACAGCTGTCCGGTGACTCAAATAGAAACCGTCATTTTCTTCGCCACAAATTTTATTATATTTTTTCTCTGTAGCCTAATTCACAACGCGGAAGGTTTATTACAATTTTTAATCTCTTGTTGTGTAGCGTATAAATCTACGCCATTGTATACTAGATACATAAGCTATCCTAGTTTGTGGTGGATCATATTATTTGGCGCAATTTACATACTGGGGTTAAATTAAGGGTTCGTTTTTCAGCTGTGGTGATCTCTAAGTTATCCGATCATTTTCTACGTCTAATTATATACATTTTTCCTTGCTAGTATAATTCAATAAGACATTAGGGTTATTTACCAATTTTTCTCTTGTTGTGTTGCGCTATAAAAATACACCGCATTGTAAACACGCTACAAAGCTACTAGTTTGTGGTGTCTCAATTGTTTGGCGCCAATTTACTCCAGGGGTTTAATTAAGCGTTGTTTTTCAGCAGTGGTAGGATCCCAAGATAAACGTCTGTTTCAACGCCAATATTTAAATATACATATTTACTAGTAGCAAAAATTCACAAGCGAAAGGTTAATTACAATTTTATCTCTTTTGTGTAGCGTAAAATAACAGCATTGTAACACGCATACAAAAGCTATAGTTTGTGGTGGGGGATCAATTGTTTGGCGCCTAATTTACAATCCAGGGGTTAATTAAGCGTCTGTTTATTCAGCTGTGGTGATTTCCCAAGAAACACTCATTTTCAACGCAAATATATACATTTTACCTGTAAGCCTAATTCACACAGCGAAGGTTATAATTACAATTTTATCTCTTGTTGTGTGGCGTAGAAAACAGCAATTGTAACATGCTACAAAGCTACTTGTTTGTGGTTGCTAAATTATTTTGCGCAATTTACCCCCCTTTGGTTTAAAATTAATTTTTGTTTGCAGTTGAAATAAAGTAAAAAAAATTTTGTTTTTCCCCTCCCCACAAAAAATTCTGTGCAAAAAATTAATATAAAAGGTTTAAATTTTAACCCCTTTGTGTTTTTTGTATTCAGAAAAATACACAGAGTTTTTAAAGGGGCACATAAAAAGTCAATTTTTCCTCCCCTTTTGTGGGGGGAAATTTTATATCCAAGGGTTCCCAAAAGCTTGTTACGGGGTTTTATTTGGCGTCAAATCAGGGGTTTTTTTTATCAATACAGTTTCTTCACCCAAACATGTCTGTACTTTTTAGAACAAACAGTATGTCAGAAGAAAAGGGTGGCAGGCCCCTTCCCAACTGGGGGAAGGGGCCCGACCCCAAAAAAATTTTCCGGGCCCCCAAGGTCGCAGAACAGAAAAGGGGGGACGTAAAACCCGGGGTAAATGGTGAAGGCCCAAAAATTTGCCCTGCCCATCTAGCGGCCGGTACGACTAGAACCCAAGGGTTCTTGATTGGGGGACTAGGTCATCCATTCCCCCCAGATGACATCTGAAAACCCCCAGCCAAAAAGTCCGGTGGGAACTTCAGACAAAACCTTATTTGGGCCCAGGGGCCCGGGGGAAGGGGACACGCGGCCCTCCCCCCGTCATAAAACCCCCGCTTGTCCCATCCTTTTCCCTCAGCCAAAAGATTTCAAATGTGGTCGGGCCTAAGCGCCACCTATTTTAGCGGGGGAATAAAAACCATTTTGAGGAGGGCAGTCGCAGCTTTTTGGGCCCAGCAAAGGGAAATTTGGGGCCCAAATATCCCCTGCTTTTTGGGCGTAGGCGGGAAAAGGGATAGATGTTGAGGATGGCATGGGAGGTATGTTGTGTGGGGTCAGCCTTGAATACCAAGACCGGGTTTGATGAGGACAGCAGTGAACTATGAAACAAAAAATAAAATAAATGATGAGGACCCATTTGGGAGGGGTTTGGGGAAAGGGGCTTCATCATCATCAGGAGAAGAGGGGGGCCCCGCTTGCCGGTCAGGGCAGCGGCGCAGCCGGGAAAGGGGGCCCTTGGGGCCCGGGGGAAGTCAGCGGGAAATTGCAGCAGTTTTGGATTTGGGGGGGGGCAAGCGGCCAGGGGGGTTAAAAAACCCCCCCTTTGCAGGTCCAAGAAAGTAGCGGCAAAAGGGGTCAGCGTGCAGCGGCGGCAGAAATTCACGGGGGTGGGGAAAGTTTTGGCGGAAAAAAACCCGGTTTAACCCGGGCGGTGTGGGAAGTTCTTTGCTGACCCCGGGGGGGGCCGAATATGGGTAAAAATTTTAGAATTGTAAGCAAAAAAGTGAAGGGGGCCCCAGGGAGAAAAAAGGGTTGGCCCAGGGGCCCCCTGCGTCAACACTGCAGCTTTCCCCATCCGGTGGCCTGGGAAAAAAACGGGGCCCTCTTTTTGGGGTTGGCCACCCTCCCACCGCAAGAAAAACAGCAGCAAGCCCCCAATGGACGCATCCCCATTGCAGCCAGTAAAGGGCTCCCCCCACCCTGCAAAAAGGGGGAACTGTTTCTTTTTGGGAATTTCATCCCCCACCCAAGTTGTTTCCTGCCCTCGCTATCATGGCGCCAGCAGTCGTTCAGCGAAGGCGATTCCCAAAAGAAAAAACCCGTAAGGGCTTTCCCAAACCCATCCTAAGGTGCAGCCCGCTGCCCGTGCCCCTTTGCCCAAAGGGTTGTTGGTACTGCATTTCCCCCCCTTTCCCCAAAATGGTGGACTCTGAAACCGTTCGGGAGAACAAATTGGCTTTTTCCCAAGCCAGTTGGAGGGGGTTCCCAAACCCGTAATTTTTTTTTCCCAAAAAGGCTAGAATTAACCGGCACTTCATAAATTTTTAAAAAACCAGAAGGGGGGCCCCCAGCCCTTTGAGCTTATCGGTTTTTTCCCAAGGGGGCAGGGGAAAGGCGAGGGACGCCCTGGACTGAAAACTTGGGGTAAAGGGCCATTTACTTTGTCCTTTAGGGCCCACTCGGTGTGAATGTGTTTCCGGGCCCAGGACACCAAAAACTTGGACAGGGGGACGGCGCTTTCTCCTCCACGTTTTTAAAATCCCGGCTCCTGCCCCAAATGTCCGCCCCCCTCCCCCAAACCAAACCATCTCAGCCTCCCCCAAGAAACTGCTCCATTTTTACCACATGGTGGGGGCACAGCGGGTGTCAGGGCAGTTTACACCGGGCCCTTGACTCGGCGAACAAGTCAAAAGGGGGGGAAAACTGCTCCGCATCTTGAAGCAAAAAAATCGATGTTGGGGTTTTTTCTCCGGGGCCAACTGCAAATGGGAATTTTTGGTGAGGGGAAAAAGGGGGGAAAAACATGGTGTCCCCCGCTGCACCGGGGGAGGGATGGCCCAAGCGCCCTGCTGGCGCACATTTTAAATTGGGTTTGTAAAAAGGGTTTTCCTGAAGTCTTCCACCCGTTCTTCAAAAACATTCTGAAAATGGCCCGGGAAAAACTGGGGAAATGCACTTTACCATGCCTTTATCCGGGAAAACACCCTCCCGAGTTAAAGCGGCAAGAACACCCTCCCCAAACAACCCCTGATTGCGATGTTTCACCCGTTGGAATTCCAGCCCTGAAATTTGTTGGCCCCGGCCCTTGTTGAACAGAAAAAAGGCCTTTAAACGTTTTTTTGATGACCCAGCCGGGACAGAAGTACGCCCTGTTAATTTTGATGTCAGCCAGTGGCAGCCCATGCGGGCCCTGCCGTTTTTTGGGGGGGCCCCTTTGGGAGGAGGCGACTTTAATTTGTCAGTAAACCGGGGAATACGGGATGCAAAACGTCTTTCCACTGCTTCATGTCCTGGAACTTTTTGTTTGAAAAATCTGGGCCGGGGGGGAATGGAAAAGTGGCGACTACTTTCTCGGGGCCCAAATGAGTCGGGGGGGGGATTTGAAAGGGAGGGGGGAGGAGGGGAGGACATTGGAGCAGAAGAAATTGCCCTGGTGAAATGAGTGGTTTTTTAAAACCCGGGTTTGGAAAAGAGGGGGGAGCAAGGGGGGCAGCTGGAGGGGCTAGAGGAGTTGGGGAAAGGACGGGGTCAGAGGGACCCGCAACCCCCCCCCGTGGCAGTATACAGTGGAAAATGGAGGCTGGGACCCCTTTCCGGGGGTCCCCTTTTTTGCGATGGCCCGAGCAGGGCTGATTTCCCTGGCTATTTTGACACCCCGAAAAAGTCAGCACCCGGGCAGGGGTATTTCTGGCTCTCCCCCCCTATTGGCCCCTCGTTTTCCCCGGTCCAAAAAAGGGGGAAGCCTTTTTCCAGTTTTTGAGAGGGGGGGACAAATTTCAAATACTATAGGGAAACCCTTTCGAAAGTCAGTTGGCCGCTGCCCGGGTGGGGCCCCCAAATTTTTTCCCCTCCTCTGAAAAGGGTCTTACCGGGGGGTTCTTCAGGGGCTAAACATACCCCCTTGCCGCGGCTCCCGGGGGGAAAGGTGGGGGGGTGGGGAACCCAGTCCCCGGGTTCCTCGCAGAAACCAAAGTCGGAAAGCCCACGGGATGAGCAGTTTCCCTTTCACCTGCCTAGTTGGAGGAGGGCATTTCGCCAAAAGCAGCAGCAGGGCCCTGGGGGGCCCCTGAAAAAACAGGTGGGGGCCCCAAACTTGGAAAGCTTTTCCCCCCCTTTTTGAAAAATCCGCTGGACTATGGGCACCCCAAAAACTGGATGTGTGGCCAAAAAATTCCCGGGGTTTGCGTGGAGAAGCGGGCCCTGCCCGGAAATTTATTTGGGGCACAGAGAGGGTGTTCAGTGCGGCGGGTCCATCGTTACCCCAAGGAAAACCCCGTTTTTTTCAGGAAATGTGGAAGGGACGCCCTTTGTAAAGAGGGGAAATCAGGCGGGGATCGGGGGGATTTCCCAACCAATGGGCCCTTTTGGCCGTCAGACTACATCAGCCCTGACGCCTCACCCCAATTTGAGAAATGAGGTCAGGGTTCAAACCCAAAACCCGCCCCAGCCACTATTTTTGATGCCGCCCCCCCGCCCGATGCCACACATTTGTGACAGTTTTCCCCTTGCCACCAACCCCCCTTTCCCAGGGACTGATATTTTCCCCCCCACCTCCCACCTGTTCTCTTTTTTGCCACTGCCCGACCTCATGCTTTCTGCTGTGGCTGCCCGCCGTGAACCCCCCACAATGTGTATTGTCACTCTGTGGCCACTCCGTTTTTGCCCCCCAAACCTCCAAAAAATGAATTCTGCCCTGCCTTTACTCCCCTTTTCATTTTGCCCCGTTTTCCTGTGCCGTGGCCTCCGGGGCCCCCACTGTGTCTTTTTGCCAAATGTTTTGACTCATGCTGCTGTGTGGCTGCTGCCCGTGACCTCCACACTGTGTCATTGTAAAACTCTGTGGTTTATTTCCCGTTTTTGCCCCCCTCCCGAAAAATGATTGTGCCCTGCCCGACCTCATGGTGCTGCTGTGGGTGCTGCTTGCCTTTTACCTGTGTCATTGTGCCCCTGTCTGACCTCATGCTGATGCTGTGGGTGCTGCCGTGAAACCCCCACACTGTGTCATTGTCCCCCCTTTTGTGGCCTACTCCTGTTTTTGCCCCCCTCCAGGAAAGTGGGTTGTCCACTGCCCGGAAACCCCATGTGCTGCTGTACTTTTTCTGGGCCCTGACCTCCCTACTCTGTAAATTTTGCCCCGTTGACCCTTTTGCTGTTTCTGTGGCTGTGCCGTAAACCCCCCACCTGTTTCATTGGGCCCACTCTGTGGCCCTTTTTTTTTGTTTTTGCCCCTCCCGGGAAAGTTCATTGTGCCCCCTGCCTGACCCCATGCTGCTGTGGGGCTGCTGCCGTGACCTCCACACTTTTGTCCCTTGTGCCCCTGGGTGAAATCATGCTGCTGCCTGTGGCTGCCCGCAGTGAACCCACACACTGTGTCCCTTGTGCCCCCGGGCTGACCTCATTTCTGCTCCGTTGGGTTCTGCCCTGACTTTCACACTGGGGTAATTTTGCCACTGTCTGACCTCATGCCCGCTGCTGTGGCTGCTTTCCAAAGACCTCCACCCCTGTGTCATTGTTTCCCCCCTGTGGCCTTTTCCTGTTTTTTTTTTTTTCCCCCTCCAGAATGTCATTGTGCCATGCCCGACCTCCCCTTTGGGGGCTGCCCGTGGTTCTGGGCCCTGACCCTCCCCATGTGTCATTGTCCCCCTCTGTGGCCCCACTCCTGTTTTTGCCCCCTCCCGGAAAAGTCTTTTTGTGCCCCCTTTTGACCTCATGCTGCTGCTTTTGGGTTGCCCGTGACCTTTCAAAACCCGTGTCATTGTGCAAAGTCTGACCCCCATGCTGCTGTGTGGCTTCTTTCCCTGACTTACACCTGTGTCATTGTGACTGTCCCGACCTAAAGCTGCTGCTGTGGCTTTCTTTCCCCTGACCCCCCCAAAAACTGTTTAATTGTCCCCCCTCTGTGGCCCTTTCTCCTGTTTTTGCCACCTCCCCCCGAATGTCATTGGGGCCCCTGCCTGACCTCATGCTGCTGCTGTTTTGGTGCTGCCGTGACCCCCACACTGTTTTCATTGTCCCACTCTGTGGCCCCACTCCTGTTTTTTTCCACCCCCCAGAAAGCTTTTTTGCCAAAGGGGTGAAACCCCATGGGTTTCTTCTGTGGCTGCTGCCCTGACCTTTCCCCACGGGTCATTGTGTCAATGTCTGACCTCATGCTGCTGCTGTGGGTGCTGCCGTGACCCACACTTGGTCATTGTGCCCCCGTTTTACCTCATGCTGTTTTGTGGCTGCCCGCCCCCTGGGCCTCCACACTGTGTCCCTTGTCCCACTCCCGTGGCCCTACTCCTGTTTTTTCCACCTAAGAATGTCTTTTTGCCACTGGCTGTCCTCATGCTGCTGCTGTGGCTGCTGCCCCTGACCTCCACACTTTGTCTTTTTGCCCTGTCTGACCCCATGCTGCTGGTGGTCTGCCCTGGGCCTAAAACCCCCCTTTTGTCAAATTGGGTTCCAAAAATCTGACATATGTGTGTGTGGCTGATGCCGGTTTACCTAACATTGTTTATTGGGGCCACTGTTTTGAAACCCCATGGCTGCTGCCGTGACCTCCAAACTGTGTCAAATTTTGTCACCCCTTTTGCCTATTTTGTTTTTTTCCACCCCTCCAAAAAATGTCATTGTTTCCAAATGTCTGCCTCATGCTGATGTGGGCTGCCCCCGTTAAACCCCCACCTCTGTCCCCTTTTGTTTTTCCCTCTGAGGGTTTTCAGCTTTTTTTTCCGCTTTTCTTTTGGGAAAGACTTTTTCAGGGGAACCATTCCCGCTTCAGTTTTTTTTGGGCAGTTTTGCCCCTTTTTAAGGTTTCCCAGGGAAATTTTTTAGTGAAGCGATTTTAAGAGCGGCGGCAGTTGGTGTGCGTGTCGTACTAAAACACAACATTGTATGAAGACCAAACCAAGCTCCCTCTGCATATTTAAGCATGGCACAACATTCTACAGCACCCTGCAGGCTCTGTGCAGCCTGGAAATAGCTGTTTTTTAACGTGATTCGTCCCGAAGTTTTCGGAACGAAGTTATTTTTTGCCGAGAAATTCGGCGAAGTGAGCGAAACGAATTTCGGGAAATTTGCCCATCTCTACCGAAAGTCGATAACAGATTATCGCCGATGACCATTAAAGTCTATGGGAGAGGAACAACACCTTCATTCTTACACCCAAACAGGGGTGGAGAAGCTGGAATTAACATCCATAACAGTAAACTGGATATATGCCACATCTTAGAAAGAAAATTAGGCAACTAGAGTCACAGAAAGAAAGTCACAGACTATTCACTATCGCTCTCCTGTACCACAGCATGACCCTTAAACCTGCATGACCCACAAATTAAAAAGTGCCAGAAGGCCGTATTATTTGAACCATAATTTTAATTTAATTGGACATTGACTGTCCCTGTCCTAAAACTCAGCATGACCCTTAAACCTGTCTGACCCACAGACTAAAAAGTGACGGAAAAAGGAGTTTTTGAACCACCATTTTAGTTGAACTGGACATTGACTATGCCTGTTTTGGACCGCATCATGACCCTTAAACCTGTCTGACCCACAGATTAAAAAGTGCCGGAAAAAGGAGTCTTGGAACCACCATTTTAGTTTAACTGGATAGACTATCCCTGTCCTGGACCGCAGCATGACCCTTAAATCTATATGACCCACAGATTTAAAAGTGCCGGAAAAAGGAGTCTTTAAACCACCATTTTAGTTTAACTGGATATTGACTATGCTTGTCCTGGACCGCAGCATGACCCATAAATCTACATGACCCACAGATTAAAAAGTGCCGGAAAAAGGAGTCTTTGAACCACCATTTTGGTTGAAGTGGACATTGACTATGCCTGTCCTGGAGAGCAGCATGACCCGAAAACCTGCATGACCCACAGATTAAAAAGTGCTGCAAGAAAGTAGTCTTTGAAGCAGTATTTTAGTGAAATGGACATTGACTATCCATATCCTGTAACGCAGCATGACCCAAAAACCCGCACAGGTGCCCTTATGGACCATCAGCAGAAAATTTTGCAATAAGAAAAAAACTATATTAAAAACAACTAGTTTTCCAATACTGCTGCTGCTAGAGCTACTTGCCATTCTACTGGTGACATTGTTCCACCGTGACATTAGAATGTGAAGCAAACAAAACAGATGTCCCCAGTAGGTCAACGAGGCCTGTCTGAAAATCCTGCATTCTACTGTCAAGTGGGTTGAAGGAAATTACTGATCAAGGCAGGTGAGGCTGTAAACGTGGATCACGCAGGTTCAGCTAGCAGGGCTGGAGTTACAGTGGGTGCGGTGAGAGCCAGGGCTGGTGTTCGTCATCTATTAACACGCAGGTTCAGCTAGCAGGGCCAGAGTTACAGTGAGTGCGGTGAGAGCCAGGGCTTGCGTCCGTCATCTATTAACATGGAAAAAATGCCCTTATGACGCAGCAATAAAAACAATCGTCCTAAAGCAGAGTGCGGAAGCGAAGTGTGAGCTAAGACCTCCAGCCTTCCCCAGTACACAGTCAAGATCTGGTTAGCGCTTGAGGAATTTCTGCCTCTACGAGAGTGCTTACCCCTCCGAATGAGTGCGGACCAATTGAGCTTCACTTGGAAATGCTGGCGGTTGATGCTTCTGTTCCAACCAGGTGCCCTTTTTCTTGGCTTTTTTTCTCATTTTAATCAACGTGATGGAGGAAATTGTCTCTGTTCTTTGTTCTCTGTCTGTGCTCAATACTCCATGTCCTCTGAATAACCTACATCTGTTCAAGTCTTCCTGTACCTCCGTTGTACAATTCAGAGGAATATTTGTATCAGCTATTTTGTACATGCAAGTTTTTTAGTAGCTTAATTCTAGAAAACACATTTTTAAAATAGGATGGAATCCCACCACGTCTTTGTTTCTCTTATTTTTAATTGTATTAAATGGGTTTGTCTCATACAGGGATTGCTGCTATGTTAAAGATCTTGTAAAAAACAAGTCATTTTGCAATATGTGTCCAATAACAGTGTCCTACCTATTCCTGTTTTGACCCAAAACACATGCCCCAAAAATTAAAAAAAGACTTTGCACTTTAAAAATTGTGAGGGAAATGATTTTGAACCAATTTTTTACAAAGGACCGGATTTTTGCTGAATCTACGCACTGACCCCCCAAAAAAATTTTAAAAGAAAATTCTCGCCCCTTTAAAAAGTGAGGGAGAAATGCCACTTAGAGCCACTTTTTGTTCCAAAGGACCTGTTATGCTGTATCTCACAGCAACGACCCCAAAACCTTGTGGAAAATTTTAAGAAAAGGATAATGGGAAAAGGTTTTCATGAACCCTTTCTTTCTTTTACTGTCTCCTCACAGAAAAACCCCAAAAAAAAATGAAATTTGGAAAGAGAATAAAAAGGAAGAAATATATTTTTAAAAAAAATTTTTTTTTTAAAAGGACATTTTTTTTTAAAAGGAAAGTGAATAGAGGCAAATAATCGGTGACCCCGGGAATTGGGGCCACAAAATCATCAGAGATCACGCTGATTCATTTTGAGAAAGTCAAAAGATCCACATTATCAATGGGAAAACCGGATGGTAGTCTTTAATGACTTCTCCGCTTGCTGAACGTCCGCTCGATATGACTCTGGCTGTGGGAAGGACAACCCTCTTGGGTGGCGACGGAGCTCGGGCCATTCATCCTTTTTGGATACCCAGAAATGGGGGGTCCAGAAAATATCCAAAAACTCAGGGGGTTTTAGCGGAGATATCGTGTACCTGATTTAAGCCGGTCCCCCAAATGTTGCATGGTGCCCGCATTACATGCGTTGGTGAGGTGGTAAATAAGGATTGCCAGAGGTCACCCCTTAGGGCTTCTGCCACAATCCCTGCTGCTGCAGCTACTTGGCACTCTACTGCTGTCACGTTGCTGACGTTGTTCCACCGTGACATTTGAAGAACGTGAAGCAGACGCAACCGATGTCTCCAGTTGATCAATCAGCACGTTCTCCAATTCCTGCATTTTAATTGGGTGGGTGGAAGGAAAGTTCTGAGTTTCACTTTGTAACGGGGATCGAGGAGGGTGGCCACCCAAGTAAACGGTTGTTAAATTTTGAGGGCCCTTAATGGGAGGATCATGTTGGAGGAAAGGGAGCATCCAAGCACCCCATGTGAGAGATGGAGCCTTGATTTCCCAAGCCTCTGGGTCGAGGGGCACTAGCAAACTGATGTTCCTCTTTCTTCCTCCTCCGCCTCAAATCCGTGCCAACCTCTTTCCAAGGCAGGAACATTGGAAATGTCTGTGTCCAGGAATACCTCATCCTCCTCCTCTGCTTCCTTCGCCTCAGCTTCAACACAGACCTGACTTGCCTCAGATGCTGTACCCTGAGAGCTGAAAGGGGCCGCCTTGCACCAGCTCTGGACTCCAAACCACTGCCTAATGAAGACCGATAAAGTTGTGAAATTGTCGGGCCTTCTGGATTCAACGGAGAGAAAGGCTCTGTGTCCGCATCTGTGTCTGTCTCCTCCTCCGTCGCTGGTGGGACCTGCTGTTTCAGAGTGTCCAACGATTGTTCCAGAACTAAGATCACCACAATGCTCATGCTGACAAGGGCATTGTCCGCACTGACCATTTTGGTGGCTTCTTCAAAACTGGCAAGGATGGTGCCGAGCTCTTTCACCTGCCTCCACTCTCGGTGGCTCAACACCCCGAGGTCCGCACCGCTGCTTGTCAGGCCATGTGTCACTTCGTACTGCGTAATGGCATTGCGCTGCTGCCGCAATCGCTGGAGCATGTGGAGGGTGGAATTCCAGCGTGTTGCCACGTCAACAATGAGACGGTTGACGGGGAGGCCGAGCTGTAACACAGACAGCCAGGATGACGCAGGGTGCAAACGGCGGAAGTGTGAGCTCAGACCTCGAGCCTTCCTCAGCAGGCAGTCCAGACCCGGGTAGCGCTTTAGTAATCTCTGGACGACGAGGTTCATGATGTGTGCCAGGCAAGGGATGTGCTCCAGCCTACCGATCTTAAGGGCGGCCAGGAGATTTCGACCGTTATCGCACACCACCTTGCCTGGCACAAGGTTCTTGTCACCCAGCCAGCACTCGGTCTCGTTGCGAAGAGCCATCCACAGCTCCTGACCTGTGTGTTGACGGTCTCCAAGACAGATTAATTTCAACACAGCCTGGTTTCTCTGGGCACGTGATGCCACTAGAGGACTTTGGGGAAAGAACCCTGCACCACCCCTGCGGTTTTGAAGAGCTTGTGCCGAGCCTGAGAGCCACCGTCACCACCAGAGACATCCACCCAGCTCATATATTGTGTAGAACACAATATTCGTACAACTGAACTCTTTGCGCCAAACTGAGACGCACGGACTTCAGTAAAACTATTTAAAAGTTATAGGGATAAGTTAAGCCGGTTTTTGGGAACACTGACACGCAGTGATTGCAATAGAACTGAAAACACAGGGACAATTTCAACTGCTAGTAGAGGTGTGCTGGCCAAAAAAGTGTTAGAAAACAATTATTTTTCAATTGAAAATCACAGAACACACTGAGCTGCACACTGAGGTGGGTGGCAATACCAGTCCCCGGTAAAGATGGTGGTAGACAGATGGACAAAACTGGCAGCAGATGTGTGGCATCAGGCGGGTGGCGGCATCAGAATAGTGGCTGAGGCAGGTAGTTTGAATCCAGACTCATTTCTCAAAGTTTTGGTGAGACGTCATGGCTGATGTAATCTGACGCCCAGGGCATTGGTGTATGGAAATCCTGGCCAATCCACGCCTGATTCATCTTGACAAAGGTCAGTCGTTACACATTTCCCGTGGACAAGCGGGTTCTCCTTGGGGTAACGATGGCCCCCGCCGTACTAAACACCCACTCTGATGCCACAATACTGGCCGGGCAGGACAGGTTCTCTACTGCAAACTCGGCAAGTTGCGGCCACACATCCAGTTTGGCTGCCTAGTAGTCCAGCGGATCTTCTAACTGGGGTGGCAGAGTGCTGTCCAAGTAGGCCACCACCTGTTGGTTAAGGGTCTGCTCCAGGTCCCGCTGCTGCTGCTGCTGGCGAGTGCCCTTCTCCCAGGGCGGGTGAAGAAAGCTGCTCATCAGCGACTCCAGACTTAGGTTGCTACTGATGGAGCTGGTACTGCTCCTACCCCCCCCCCACCTTTCCACAGCAGCCATGGCAGTGATACGTGAGCGCTGAGGAACCCCCGTTCAGACCTGTCAGAGGATGGACCATGCAGCGGCCAACTGACTACGGAGGATTTCTCTATATTTGAGTTTATCCTCCCTCTCAGCAGCTGGAAAATAGGCTCTCATTTTGGACCGGTAGCAAGAGCCAGAAGTCATCCCTCTGCCGGATGATGACTATTCGGCTCTCACTAGCCAGGCAAATCAGCATGCTGCGGGCCATGTGCGCAAGTTACTCTGAGGGACTCCCTGCCTCCATCTCCACTGTATACTGCCACGGTGCTTGCGGGTCATCTGCCTCGTCTTCCTCATCTCCATCTACTTCCTCCAGCTGCTCCTGCTCCTCCTCTCCTGTCACCTAGGTAGAAAAACCACTCATTTCACCAGACAATGCTCGTGCTCCAATGTCCTCCTCCTCCAGTTCAGTCCCCACCGGACTCATGTGGCCGCGAACTGTAGTCGCCATGTCTCCAGATTTTTCAGCATCTGTTCCAGGACATGAAGCAGTGGAATAACGTTATTCATCCCGTAGTCCTGGCGACTGACAAATAACGTCACCTCTTCAAACGGCCTCAGCAAACAGCAGGTGTAACGCATGAGCTGCCACTGGCTGACATCAAAGTTACACAGGGGAGTACTCCTGTCTGCCTGGATAATCAAAAAATCGTTAATGGCCTTTCTCTGTTCCTACAGTCGGTCCAAAATGTGCAGGCTGGAATTCCAAAGGGAGGAAACATCGCATATCAGCGTGTGTTGGGGGAGGCCGTTCTGCCGCTGCAACTCGAGGAGGGTGTGCCTGAAGATCGGTGGAAGACTTCAGGAACCTTTTCAAAACCAGATAGAACACATGCGCCATGCAGGACGCATGGACCATCCCTCCTCTGTGCAGCGCGGACACCATGTTCCTCCCATTGTCCGTCACCATGGTTCCGATTTGCAGTTGGCGTGGAGAAAGCCACACATCGATTTCTTGCTGCATGACGTGGAGCGGTTCATCTCCTGTGTGACTTCGTTCGCCGAGGCAAGCCAGGTGCAGAACTGTGTGACACCGCTGTGCCCTACACATGTGGTATGATGGAGCAGTACTTGTGGAGGCTGAGATGGTGGTGGTGGTAAAGGAGGAGGCAGACATTGGCGCAGGAGCAACAGTTTGACAACGTGGAGGAGAAAGCTGTGTCTCCTGTCCAAGTTGTTGGTGTGGCTGGGCCGGAAGCATATTCACCCAGTGGGCCGTAAAGGACATATACTGGCCCTGACCGTAGTTACAGCTCCAGACGTCCACGCTGCCGTACACCTTGGAACAAAACGATAAGCTCAAGGACTGGCCCACTTTCTGTTCTACATATTTTTGAAGGGCTGGTACTGCCTTTTTGGAAAATAAATTACGGCTTGGGAAACCCTCTCCCCCTTTCTGTCGGAACAAGTCATATAGTTCTCTGAACGGTTCAGAGTCCACCATTTGGAAAGGGAGGAGACTGCAGAACCAACAACTGGACAGGAGCACGGTCAGCTTCTGCACCTTAGGAATGGTTGGACGTATACTGTTTGTCTCTTTACAATCTCCTCGTTGAACGACTGCTGGCGCCAAGATAGCGAGGAGCAGGACTATCTGGACCGGGAGATGATGGCAAAGAGAAACAGCTCCCTTCTGCAGAGGTGGTTGAGCCTTGACTGGCTGAAATGGCATTCGTGCACCTGGGCGCTGTGCTGCTGTGTTGCTGCGGTGGAGGATGGACCCCCACATCTGACCCAAACGTTTCTCCCAGGCCACCGGGGGTTTGCCCGCTGCTTGTGTTGATGCAGGGCTGTGGTGCCAACGTTAGCTCCCTTGCCAAGCTTCACTTTCTGCCCACAGATTCTACATATACCCATATTCGGCTCCTCCGGTGTCTTAGCAAAATACTGCCACACCACCGAGTAGCTGATTTTACCGCCAACGCTCCACACTGAGTGACTACTACCGCCACTGCCTTGCTGAGCCCCTGTGCCACTACTTTCTTGGACCTGCGAAGCAGGTTTTCTACCCCATGGCCATTTGGCTCCCGGCCTCGCACTGCTGCTACCCTGCTGACTCCCAGCCACACTACCCACTTGCTGGCTGCGCCGCTGCCTGATGTGCAAGCTGACGCCCTCTTCTCCTGACGATGATGAAGCCCTTGCTTCACCTGGCTCCCAAGTGCGGTCGGCTACATCATCATCGATTATTGTTGGATCTTCATTGCTGTCCTCCTCAACAGTCTTGGTATGAAGAGGCTGACCCCTCACAAGATGACCTCCCGTGCCACTCTCCACATCCATACTTTGCCTCCTACTGCAAGAAGCAGGGGATATTGGCCCATTTCTTCGCTGCCAGTAGCTCCCTGACTGTCCTCAAATTTGTTCATCCTCGCATTTATAAGTGGGCTGAGCCAGACCACATAGTAGATCTCTGGTTGAGGTACTGGATGGGACAGAGGCGGCCTGAGGACAGGTGAGGGCCGCTGACCCACTCCCGGGCCATGCCATCAAAGAGTTGTGTCATGACGTTCCCACCGGCTGGTGTTGTCAGATGTCATCTGGGAGGAGTGGATGACCTAGTCAACCAATCAAGAACCCTTGAGTTGCTGGTCAACACACTAGATGACACCGGCAGTTCTGGCCTCACCAAGTGACCCCTGCTGCGACGTCCCCTTACTCTGGTGTGACCTGTGGCTGCTCCAGGAATGTTTGTGCCACTGCCACTCGCATGTGAAGAGTCGGCCACCTCTCTGTCTGACATACTGTTTGTTCAAAAGTTTAGAGACTCTGTTTAATGAGGATATCTGTATATGATAAATACATACCCTGTATTTGACTTCAAATGAACCCACTAACAGGATTGGGTAACCCTTGGATATAAATTGCACTACAGAAATCACCAGGAAAAAATTAACCAGTATGTGGCGTATAAAAACGCTGTATATTTTACTGACTACAAAAGCATAAACAGGCTTAAATAACCCTTGGATATAAATTGCGCTACAGAAATCACCAGGATAAAATTAACCAGTATGTGGCCTGTAAAAACGTTGTGTATTTTACTGACTACAAAAGCACAAACACACTTAATTAACCCTTGGATATAAATTATGCTACAGAAATCACCAGGAAAAATTTCCTCGTCTTTGACGTTTAGAAACACCATTTATTTTACTGACTGCAAAAGCACAAACACGCTTAAAGGGGTTGTATCATTTCATTGAATGGTCTAAAGAGTAAGGGGACAGTGAATACAAGCAACTTTGCAATTGGATGTCATTAGCAAAGCTGTCTTGTTATCACAGGATCCCTTATCTTCTGTTTCTGTTTACACTGATATCCAGTGCTGGTCGGATCCCTCCTCCTTCCATTTCACTAGCTGAGAGCTCATTTACTTTCTGTTCAGCCCCTGGTCGGCTGTATTCACGGAGCTTGTACATTTTCACTCTGCACAGCCAGAAGAAACAGAATAACACTGCAGGGCTTCTATAATTAGGAAACAGCCCAATTGTGTGTCGATCCCTGCCTCTCCTGCATAGAAGGGAGATCTGTGCCGTTCATAGAAAGCTGTAACAAATCTCCACTGTGGGGGAGAAAAGTGCTCAGTTAGTTGAAATGGCCTGTGGTTTTTTATACAGTCTTTCAAAAA
>JAODAL010038261.1:0-39424 GCA_025379985.1 Phyllomedusa bahiana
CTAACGATAATTATCATTTACTTCATTTATTTAAGTTTGCCGGGGTATTTTATTGAAATATTGCTTTATTTTCATTTTCACAAATTTGAATAATATTTTTTTATCCTTTTTTTGTTTTTTTTATCGCTGACACAGTAATAACTTTATTTTTTTGGATTCCCCTTCTTTGGCAAATGTTTTTTCTAATTTTTTTTGTTTCAGCAGCTATCTATCTTCCCCGGGGCCAACATCAAAATTTTTTCCCTACAGCAAACATTGCATCATGTGCATTTTTTAAAAAAAATATTTTTGCTTTGATTGACTTCAAGCATAATTATTTAATCATGATTGGCTCAACTGCTTTACGAGTTTTTTATCACTGGTAATTAATTGTTACGCCCTATATCCCTTTTTTGGGGGGATTATCGGTTATTACCAGCATTTGCGGTTAAGGGGGATTTCAGGCCCTAGGTCGGTGCCGTGCCCGGGTTCAGGCAAACTTGATCTTATCTGCTTGCATAATCTGCATATTGCGGGATTTTTTCCCCCCGGCATGCGCAGTTCAGACATTGTGCCCCCCGGCCTTTTTTTGCTGTGGGGGCCTGCTTTCTGGCTGCCGTTTTTTTTTGGTGGTTCCATGGCGCAAAACCCGATTTTCTGGCGGCCAGGGCCAGAAAATTTTGAACGCTGGAAGCGCTGCTTTTTTTTTATCTATTCACCTACAATGGACATCGCATTGACTTTAATTGGGGAATTTTTAAAAAACCCTTTCCCCTGGTTTTTTGCTCACTTGTCTACCACCATTTGGCTGTCCTTTTGTCCCATGGATCGAGATCCTGTTTATTTCCCTAACTCTTTTTTTCATCATTCTACTGCCATTTATGGGGGGTGGGGTATATTAATCTGCTATATGTTAATTTTTGTGTTTCTCTGTCACTTTCTTTTCCCAATGAACTAAACATCTTTGGGGGGGAAACGCTCGGAAGACTATGTTTCATTTGGACCTCCAGCTTTTTTTGGTATGGAATTGATTTAGCCCCCTTTGCCCGTAGGTTTACAGGGGTTTTTGTGTCGCAACACCTTACATTTTTTCATCTAGCTTTTATTCCCCTAATTTTGAGGGGAATTGACAAATTTAATACATGGGAGTATATCTTCTTCTTATTGGGAGTCTATTTAGTTGTAGTTCAGGGTGGGGTGTGGGAGTACGGGGTTGGGGACCCCCTTTTATCGGGCAAATTCCCCCACTTTTCTGGTTAGGCAGTGTTTATGGGTAGGGATAGATTTTTTTTAGTTAGAAATTTTTTGGTGGGGTTTTTATTTATCCCATCTAATAAAATTTAAAAAAAGTTAAGTTTTAGGTCTATTTCCAGGATTTATACCATTTAGTTTTTTTTGTACAAGGTCCTTAATTATTTCTTTGTGACAAGGGGAAACCCATCATTAGACAGTTATTATATGTTTTTTGTTATTTTAAAATTTAATAAAAATTATGTTAACAAAAAAAAAAATGTGAATTATAACCCTCACTGTGCACTTTGAATAAAAAAATTACACTCCACACCTGAAATAATGTATTATGTAGACTGTGCCCCCTGGAATGAATTAAAATGCAAACTGTGCTCCCGAAAATGAATTTTAATTGACACTCCCCCCTAAATTAAATTTCCCTAAACTCTTAACTCCAAAAAAAAAATTTGCTACAACTGTAAACATTAATTGACTTTACGTGTCCTGAAATAATGATGCCCAAACCGTGCCCCGAAACTAGACTACCACTGCTCCATGAAAATTGTGCCCCCTGCCAAAGTAACAGATCTATCCCTCTCTATACCACTATGCCTCTCCAACCCGGGAGGCTCTTCGGTCGGGTCGGCTCATGAGAAAAAACCGGGTTTGGGCGTGATGAGACATGCACTCCCTAATTAAAAGAGCTCAGAGTAGGGCAGGGAGCCAAGGACTCTCTTATACCCATAGCACTCGATTATTTAATTTTTATTTCATCCTTTTGGGCACAAACTTTTGACTTAAGAGAAAGGTTCGTCTCCCATCCTTCAGATCCCAGACTAAAAGCATGCTTATGACTATGCAGATTTATAATACAGAAGAGATTCCCTCTTCACAATATTAATATTCTCACATTTGTTGTGCTGTTGGTAGAATGTAAGGAAACTTTTTTTTGCACAAAGCTATGCGCTTATATCTGGTTTTCTACCAAACGCATTTCCATTTTTCACCAACCTATAAGCAAACTCGAGACTCCAATTTTCTTCATCACCTGCCCCCACAAACCATTCCACATCTTCTGTTTCATCTGCAAAAAAGCAAGTTACAAAGAAAGATTTCACGACAAATGATTTTAATGACAACAAAAAAGATGCAATCAACAACAAAAGAACAACTTATTCTCCAAGTTTCGATCATGGTACATGTTTACACAGATCAATGATTGTGTATTTATGCTCAATGTAACAATTTTTTATATTTTCAAAAAGGATCTATGGTCCAGTTCACATCTTCTTAGCATATTCCAACACAATTGATGGAAGAAAATGACAGCATTGGGGTCTTTTTTTATGAAAAAAGAGGGCACCACAATGGAAACCCGATGGACCACAGTATAGTCAATGAAGTATATTGGGCACCGTTGGTGTTCATCATGAAATTCCGATTCCACCTCTGTGACAGAGTCTCTGAATAGAACCTCCGATGCAGATGTGAGCCTGGCCTAAAGTGAAAACAAAATAGACACAAAGGGCGAAATGGATGAACAAGGTTGCGCCTTTTTTTGGTGTATTTTGCGCCAAAAAAAAACTGTCGTAGCTCTGTTCTCTAGATTTATAAACAGTCGTATGACAAAACTTGCCCAGGGGACAGCCTTTTATATCGCCCCAAAGAAATCTATTTTCCAAAAATGCATTTATACCTGCAAGGCATTAACATACCAATTTAGAACCCCCAAAATTGGAAAATTCATACTCCCACGCATTTACACACCCTATATCGATTTTGAACAACTGTCGGCCCAAATTTCATTATGTCACCCAAAATATTTCACCCTTAAAAACATGTGATTGTAGAATAAAAAGAATTTTAAAAACCTAAACATAATTGGTATCACCTGTGCTATAAACATGTGATTTATTCCACATGGTGAACACTATAAAAAGAGAAGGAAAAAAAAACCATTGATAAATTGCTGGGGTTTTTTTTTCATCTATTCTGCAAAAGAAAGAATAAAATTGAATCAGTAAGTTCAATAAGTTCTATGTACCACAAAATAATAACAGTAAAAAGTCCCAAGGACAACACTCTTTTGTACAGCTATTACAATGGAAAAAAATAAAAAAAATGAAATCCAAAAAATCATTGTTTTTTTTAAAATATATTATATGTACTGTAAAATGTTGGCATTCACAAATAGTTGTCACAAACAAACATCTCACAGCTTTGCAAAGTGCATGAACTGTATAAATGAAAAGAACAACCAAAGTTGAATCATTTAAAGGGAATGTGTCATCTAAAAATTACTTTTTGTTTAACTCATGTTTATTTGTTCAACATATTTTTTAAGAATTTTTGGTTATTTTTTTTTTTAATTTTCAAAATCACTTTCAATATTTTTTAAAAATTCTTAAGTCCTGCGGTTTTCACTTTGGTCACTAGGCCTAATAATAGTCTGACTCTTCCTGTTCTCTTGAGAAAAATTTTAAGTAGTCTCCTCATTATCAATGCAAGCAGGGTTACACTGAAAGATGACACTGATGTCTATAGATAACACAGGATCCACCAGTCACAATAGGTGATGTCACAGCTCCCCCTCCCTGCACACTGACTTCTTCCCAGGTCACAGAGCATGCCCAGAAAGCTCTCCTATAGAAGTCAATGGGTCTGCTCCTGTTCACAGTCTCCTATGTGCATGAATCTGCTGTAGAGCATCTATCTAAATGCTGTTAAAGCAGTGCAGGAAAGAAAGCGTTCCCCACATCATCATACAGAAAACAGAATTGATAAATCTACAATCAGAAATTAAAAACGACTAAGAAGAGAAGAACATGGATCAGTGTCTTGTTTTAATAAGTAAAAAAAGAAAATTGGCGACAGATTCCCTTTAATGGGTTAAGTGAATGGGTGTGACTATAACTTCCCTGTTTATCCAGTGTCAGACACATTCAGTTTCATTTCTTCCTTCTTCCGTCAGCCATGGCGTCTGCTGCTGTGAGAGACGAGCTGCTCTGCTCCATCTGTTTAGATATTTTTAAGGCTCCTGTGATGCTGAGATGTGGACACAACTTCTGCCGGCTCTGTATTGATCGTGTGCTGGATACACAGGACGAGGCTGGAGTTTATTCCTGTCCTGAATGCAGAGAAGAGTTTCAGGAGCGGCCTGCACTGATGAGGAACATAAATCTACATAATGTAGCAGAACGTTTCCTGGTTACTCAGCGAGAACAAGAGGAGATCACCGGGATCTGCTGCACTTACTGTGTGGACTCTCCTGTACCTGCTGTGAAATCCTGTCTGCTGTGTGAGGCTTCTCTGTGTGATAAACACCTGAAAGTTCACAGCAAATCATCAGAACACGTCTTATCCGAACCCAGCACTTCCCTGGAGAACAGGAAATGTTCTGTCCATAAGAAGATCCTGGAATATTACTGCACTGAGGACGCTGCTTGTATCTGTGTGTCCTGCAGTTTGGCCGGAGATCACCGAGGACACCGGGTGGAGATGCTGGATGAGGCCTCTGAGAAGAAGAAGAAGAAACTGAGAAATGTTCTCCAGAAACTGATCACAAAGAGAGAGGAGACTGAGGAAAGAGTCCAGAGTCTAGAGGAGCAAAGGAGAAAAGCTCAAGAGAAAGCAGGTGGAGAAGCCGAGAGAGTCACTGCCCTGTTTACAGACATCAGGAGACGGCTGGACGACCTGGAGAAGAGGGTCCTGAGTGAGATCTCCAGGCAGGAAAAGGAAGTATCACTCTCATCCTCCGCTCTGATCCAGCAGCTGGAAATAAAGAAGGACGAGCTGTCCAGGAAGATGAGACACATTGAGGAGCTGTGTAACATGACGGATCCACTGACTGTCTTACAGGATCCAGACACAGGTGACTTGTGTGATCCTGAGGAGGGGGGAGGTGATGAGGACACAGGGGGACATGATAAACAGCCCCATGATGTAGATGATCTGGATGTGGCTGGGATCTCACACACATTCCACACATTATGTGACATAATAACAGGTATAAGGAGCGGGATCTATGTGGAGGATCCTGCAGACATATTACTGGATGTAAACACAGCTGGTAATTATATCCTTATATCAGACGACCTGAAAACTGCAACCGAGACACTAGAGGAACAGAATCGTCCAGAAACAGCAGAGAGATTCCAGTATCCTCAGGTGATGAGCAGGAGGGGATTCTCCTCAGGGCGACATTACTGGGATGTGGAGGGCAGGAGATCAGACAGCTGGATGGTGGGGATGTGTTATCCCAGTATAGACAGGAGGGGAGATCAGTTATACATTGGATATAATAACAAGTCCTGGAGTTTATAATAATCAGTATTTAGTGATACATAGCAGGAAAAAGATACAGTTACCTGGTGAAGTCTCCAGTGATAGAGTCAGGATCTGTCTGGATTGTGAGGCCGGGCTCCTGTCCTTTTATGAGCTGTGTGACCCCATCAGACACTTACACACCTTCACTGCCACCTTCACCGAGCCCCTTCATGCTGTGTTATGTATATGGGGAGGTTCCATAAAAATATCAGGGGGAGGCAGCAACTGGGAGAAACCATCATAACCTAAGACACCGGTGACATCCCAGAGATATAATGGGTGGACAGGAGAACAGAACAGGTCGGGTCATAGCTGAGCTCTCTCCGTGTTGCACCTGAATATTTTTTTTTTCTGATCTCCACTAATAACTTGGATTGGGGCAGAATATCCACTTTTTGATCTTGTCCTATTTTGTACCTATGAGTTTCACTGATTTTACCTCCTATTTGTCCCTCTTCTGATCAATATATCTCTATTAAAATCCAGGCAGTTGTCTTTTTAGGAGCTGTGTGAGCCCATCAGACACTTACACACCTTCACTTCCACCTTCACCGAGCCCCTTTATGCTGTGTTGTGTAGATAAGACATTATCTGGATTTTTGATAGAGATAACTGGCTGAGAACCTGTAGCTAAGGAAGAACATTTTTTGTAGGAAATTTGCCCACAAACTGATGACATCAAGTTATTAAGACCTAGGTCCTAAAAGTGCATTACAGCTGGTCCCATGCTCTGTCGGCCACAACTGGAGTTCACTACGATTGCGGACGATTAACCCCTTAGCTTCCGTGGTCAATTGTAATTGAGGCAACTAAGGGAGAGATAGATGAAGGGAGCTCCCTTTGTCTACATCAGCATCGCCGTGATAAGATTGTGGCTGCCAATGCTCTCCCTAACAATGCGGAAGCCTAACAAAGGTTTTTGGGCTTCCAGTGATTTCATAGTGATTGATAGTTATACAGATAGCAATACTGCTATGCACTGTAACAGTGATCTGATAATCACTGATACAAGTCCACTATAAAGACAAGTAAAAAAAATTTAAAATAAAAACACGTACGACACTTTTTCCCCTTTACATACGCCAAGCGTCACACCCAAAAAAACAAAATAAATAAAGTACACATATTTGGTATCACCGCGTAAATAGCGACCAATCCTATAAATCTGTCACAATATTTAACCTGCACAGTAAATGTAAAAAAAAACAAAAAACGAAAATACAGTCCCAGAATTAGGATTTTTTTTGTTCATCCCACAGCACATAAAATGGAATAAAAAGCGATCACATAAAAGTCATATAAATGCCAAAGTGCTACCAATGAAAATGTCAGTTGGTTACACAGAAAAAAAGGCCTTACACAGCTCTGTACAATGAAAAATAAAAAAAATTATTGCTATCACAGATGGCGATGAACTTTTTTTAAAGTGCTATAACATAAAATACTATATAAATTGGCTATCACGTAATTGGCTAATCACGTAAACACTACTAGGATTGCAGTATTTTCTTCACCCTGCCTTATAAAAAAACGGATTTAAAAGCAATGAAACAGCCTTGTCCCCCAAAAAATTCTACCAATAAAAACGTCAAATCACCCCGCAAAAATCAAGCCCATACACAGCCCTGTACACAGAAAAATTAAAAAAAGTTATGGCTCTCGGACTATGGTGATGCAAAAACATGTTTTCTTTTTTAAATTAAATTGTTTTTATTGTGTAAAAGCAGTAAAACATAAAAAAATATAAAGTGGGCTTTTATTCCTCATGTTCACCGCTGTAAAAGTTAAAAATAAAAAAAAAACACTACCAGGATTGCTGTATTTTGTTCAACTCGCCACACAAAAACCTTGATAAAAAAACGATTGGAGCATCATATGAACCCCATGATGGTGCCAATAAAAATGTCAACTCATCCTGCAAAAAACAAGCCTTTATATAGCTCCCTATACAGAAAATTTACAACGATGACGACATAAAAATGCATTTCTATTGTGTAAAAGTAATAAAACAAACAAAAACTATATAAAATTTATATCATTGTAGTGACCCGCATAGTAAAGTTATCCTGTCATTTATCTCACACGGCGAACACTGTAAAAATGAAGCCCAAAAAACAATGGCGGGACTGCATTCCCTCCCCCACCCTCCATTTTCATAGTGCAATGTAGCTCTGCTGTTCCTAGCTATTCTTGTTATGGTGATATAAGTGCTGAAGATTTATAAAAGTTTACTATACAAGGAGCTAAAGAGCTCTAAAGAGTGAAAGCTTCTCATTTAGTTAAG
This sequence comes from Phyllomedusa bahiana, assembly GCA_025379985.1. NCBI lineage: Eukaryota > Metazoa > Chordata > Amphibia > Anura > Hylidae > Phyllomedusa > Phyllomedusa bahiana. The sequence goes on from JAODAL010038261.1 coordinate 7,820, forward strand.
TAAGCAATGTATTTTGCTAGATAAGACTCAGCAGGGAGGGACTCACCTCAGGAACTGACAGCAGCTTGGAGCAATAAGAGATAAGAGAGAGATGGTTGGTAACCTAGAATAACTTGTGTACACTAGAAGTAAATCTTTTTATCTCCTGACCAAAGCAAGATCAAAACAGCAATATATTTAGTAATAGTCTTCATTTATCTTCCTTTACATGTTAGAAGCTAATCATTGTGGTGAGAAAACCCCTTTAAGAAAAGACTTCTTCTTGTTTTTTAAGCCATTCTTGGTTTTGGCTTAAAAAAATTACACCTGAAAAGCTGAATATTTGAATGAAGTCACAGGAAATTTTGGGTCCAACACTCAAGGTCCACCCCTGTTTGATACAGCACAGAATGGCTTCTGCTCTGAAGGGCCTGGGATGTCTTTGCATTAGATGGCCGGACCATTGATTTTCAATGGGAATCGTGAAAAGCTTAATTTTCCTTTTGGGGGCACCACAAAGAAATTGAACACTTGTTGCCAGGTATTAGATTATATATGACGAGTGCAGGTCCAAACAGTAGCACATGATATCAGCTTATCATTTCAGCATCCTTGCAACAACAACAAAAAAAGTTTCCAAAATGTACAACCCTATTATTATTCTGATTAGGTGTCAGTTTCGTGCTCTCTGTCTGTGGGTCACAGATATGGGGTAAAAGCCAATGCTATTCTATTCCTGCCAGTAACAAAAACAGAAACCAGACAAACCAATTGTGATTGAATGGGATTTGTTCAAATTTCAAACAAAAAAAAATCTTATAAAAACAGAAGCCATGACGTCCTCGTGAACAGAGGCTATAGCTGTGGTAAGGGAAGCAGGAAATTTGGACTTCTGTAACACAAAAATGGAGCCCTGCCCCTTAGTATGTAGCATATAGTAAAAAAAAATAATCAGCAGAGTATTTAGGACCAAAAAGTAAATGGCAGATAAATGTTAAAGCTTCAGCTACTGGTTCTTCTTATTAGTTCAATAAAAACAAAATATATATTTATAAATTCCTGATAATCAGTTTCTCTGTTTTTCATTTTGCAGTTTATTTTTCCTTAAAATTGATTTTCTTTAAAAGCAAAAAATCCAGAGAACAATCATTGTTTTTTTATTTTAAAGTGGTTTTTTTATTTCATTTATTTGTTTTTTTAAGATTGCTTCCAGCATTCATGGAAATGTAGTAAAAAATAAACGCACTTTAATATATTTCCATTAAAAAGAGTACATTAAAATAAAAAAAGCAGACAAACACATAACAGTGTCTACGCGTTTCAAATCTCTTGACAGGCTACTTCAAAGGAGACAGATTAGGATGTAGGAAAAATCTGTTGCAAGTGAGCAAAATCCCACATGCATAAAATAATAATTTTATTGAATAATCATATTAAAAAAGTGAACATAGTCCAAAAAGGGATATTAGGACAGACATTTGGTAACCAGATTATTAAAGTGTGGGCGTAACACCCTTCTGGGGCTCCTTGGGGCTCTGGCTACAAACATCATATGGAGTGGTAAGTAGTGTTGAGCGATTATTATCGACAATGTTGAAATCGGCACAGTTTTATTGTTGATCGAAATTTTTAGATCATGCGATAATTTAGGTTAAAATCTGTGCATCATCTATTAAAATCGCGTCATTTTCGGCGCTTCCTGTCATTATGGCGGCCCCAAATCAGCTTACAGAATAGAGCAGGGTGAGATGGTGTGCGACGTCATGACTGGATGTGTATGGTTGCGATTGGCTGGAAAATCCAGACCTCGTTTTACATAGAACAGCCCTCCTGTTCAGCCTCAGTGTCTCTCAGCATCTCAAAAGCAGTAAGGACGTGCGCTCTGCCTGTGTCCAACCAGCTCACAAAATTTTTCAATTTCTTCACAGAGAAAGCTCTACTGTTAGCTTGATCCTTAAACTTAGATTAGAGATTGGAAGAAATTTTATGCAGTTAGGTAGAGAATTTTAAAGGAGCATCTACCGCTGTAAAGTCGCCCGGGGGGGGGAGCGGGGGGGGGGGGGCCCGCGGTGCGAACACAGACAAGCTCTATAAAGAATACTGGGTAAAGTTCACCAAGACTTAGTGTAAAACATTGCACTGCAATAGCTTATTATTAACAGTTTTCTAGTGAAATATTTTTCCCGGAATTGGGCAGCCTGAACTTATATTAGGATACACATCTTTTCTAGTAACTGCAGGTCTCTTTGTTAGGGGCAAAACTCCACTTTTATTATCAGTATACATTTCAGATAGGTGTTCATTTTCAATTTTGCCCATTCCACCTTTGTTGATATATCCACCTTGCAGTTAAATTAGAATCCACCAATTTTGTAGACAGCACAGGTTGATAGGTGCCAAAAATACCTTTATTATCCGAATAAATTTCCAGATACATGTTTTTTGACTTTGGCGCACTACAGCTTTGTTCATTGAGGCACCTTGCACTTAAATGTGAATATGCAATTTTGTAATCACCACGGGTGAAATTGATAGGTGCCAAAAAAATCCTTTTATTACCCGAATACATTAAGATACGTGTTTTTTTACTTTGGCGCAATACAGCTTTGTTCATTGAGGCACCTTGCACTTAAATGTGAATACAGCAATTTTGTAGTCACCACAGGTGAATTGATAGGTCCCAAAAATACCTTTTAATATCCGTAAAACATTTCAGACAGGTGTTTTTTTCACTTTTGGTCAGTCAAGCATTGTTGATAGATCTACTTTGAAGTTAAATTTGAATCCAGCAACTTTGTAGTCACCACAGGTGAATTGATAGGTGCCAAAAATACCATTTATTATCCGTATACATTTCAGACAGGTATGTACAAAATAGCTGGTAAAAAAATTCCTCTGAATTGTACAAGGGAGGTACAGGAAAACTTGACCAGATGTAGGTTATTCCGAGGACACGGACAGAGAACAAAGTACAGAGACAATTTCCTCCAGCACGTTGAGTAAAATGAGAAAAAGAATGCCAAGAAAAAGGGCACCTGGGTGGAACAGGGGCGTTAACCACCAGTATTTCCAAGTGAAGCTCAATTGGTCCGTACTCATACGGAGGGGCAAGCGCTACCCAGGACAGGGACAGTATATGTCCAGTGAAACTAAAATGGTGGTTGAAAGACTCCTTTTTCCGGCACTTTTTAATCTGGGGTCATGCAGGTTTGGGGCTCATGCTGTGGCCCAGGACAGGGATAGTCTATGTCCAGTGAAACTAAAATGGTGGTTGAAAGACTCCTTTTTCCGGCACTTTTTAATCTGTGGTCATGCAGGTTTGGGGCTCATGCTGTGGCCCAGGACAGGTATAGTCAATGTCCAGTGAAACTAAAATGGGGTTGAAAGACTCCTTTTTCCGGACTTTTTTACATGTGGGGGTCTTGGAGATTTGGGGCTCATGCTGTGGCCCAGGACCCGGTATAGTCAATGTCCAGTGAAACTAAAATGGTGGTTTTAAAGACTCCTTTTTTCGGCACTTTTTATCTGGGTCATGCGGTTTGGGGCTCATGCTGTGGCCAGGACAGGGATAGTCTATGTCCAGTGAAACTAAAATGGTGGTTGAAGCATTTTTCCGACACTTTTTTAAAAGTGGGGGTCATGCAGGTTTGGGGCTTGCGGGCCCCGGACAGGGATAGTCAAAGTCCAGTGAAACTAAAATGGTGGTTGAAAGATCCTTTTTCCCGGCCTTTTTAAATGTGGGGGGGTGATGCAGGGTTGGGGCTCATGGTGGCCCGGACAGGGATAGTCAAAGTCCCGTGAAACTAAAATGGTGGTTGAAGCTCCTTTTTCCGGCACTTTTTAATTGGGGTCAGGGGTTTTGGGGTCTTGCGTGGCTAGGACAGGGATGTCATGCCCAGTGAAAAAAAAATGGGGGGTTAAAAGACCCCTTTTTTCCCGGGGCATTTTTAAAATGTATGGTCATGCGGGTTTTGGGGGTCTGTGGGGGGCCAGGACGGGTAGTCAATGTCCATGAAAAAAAATGGGGGTTTTAAAAGACCCCTTTTTTTTCCGGGCATTTTTAAAAGGGGGGTTTTATGCAGGTTTGGGGCTAGGGTTGGGGCCCCAGGACGGGTATAGTCAATGTCCATGAAAACTAAAAGGGTGGTTAAAAGACCCCTTTTCTGGATTTTTAAATTTGGGGGTCATGAAAAGGGGGGGCTATGCGGGGCCCCAGGACGGGTAGTCAATGTCCAGTTAAAAAAAAATGGGGGTTGAAAGACCCCTTTTTTCCGGGGCCTTTTTTAAAATTTTGGGGGGGTCATGCGGGTTTTTGGGGCTCAGCTGTGGCCCAGGAAGGTGTAGTCAAGTCCAGAAAAAACTAAAATGGGGGTTGAAAAAGACTCTTTTTGGGCATTTTTTAAAAATGTGGGGGTCATGCGGGTTTTGGGGGGCTAATGCTGCTTTCCCAGGGGGGTATTCAATGTCCATTCAAGTAAAATGATGGTTAAATCATACCCCTTTCCGGGCACTTTTTAAAAATGTGGGGGTCATGCAGGTTTGGGCTATGCTGTGGCCGGACGGTGAGTAATGCCCAGTGAAACAAAAAGGTGGTTAAAGATTTTTTTCCCGGCACTTTTTAAATTGGGGGTCATGCAGGTTTGGGGTCATGCTGCTTTCCAGGACGGGATATTCAATGTCCGTTAAAGTAAATGATGGTTCAAATCTTACTCCCTTTGGCATTTTTAATTTTGGGTGATGGGGTTTAAGGGTCTTGCTGGGAAAAACAGGGATAGTGAATGGCTGTGATTTTTTTTTTGGTTTTATAACCTAAGTGTGTTGCCTAAGATTTAGCCTTATCCATTTGACTGTTGTGGTTTTTTAATTTTCCAGTTTCTCCAGCCCTTTTTGGGTTTTTGTAAAATAAAGGGTTTTGTTGTCTAAAAGATTTTAAAATGGTCTCGTCATAATCTTTTCATGACCCCTCGAATTCTTGTCGATGATGGGCGACTTCGGGCCCTCGCCGATGTCGATGGCCAACGTAATCGCTCAACACTAGTGGTAAGCTAAGTACCTCTTGCTTTCAGTGTTTTAGCTGAGTTTTTTTTTTATCCTCTTAATAGGCTTTTAGTCTTGACCATAACCTTGTTTAGCTATTAAGGTTGTTTCTGTTTTGCCAACATTATTGTCATGACTAAGAGCCTGTTAAGAGGCTTAAAACGCGTAGACATTATTATTTGTTTATTGTCTCCTTTTTTGATTTTAATGTAGTCTTTTTAATGGAAATATAATAAAGTTTGTGATGTTTTTACTACATATGCATGAAAGCTGGAAGCAATTTTTCATTTGGAATCTCGTTCTACTACATCTACAGCCGGATGCCTCGTCCCTGCACCGCCCAAAAACACCACAAGTATAACTTTGATTAAACTACACTGGTAAGCGGATTTTTTGGGGTTTTTTTGTGACAAATATTTTTTGGGGTAAACCTAGTGACAATTCGATCCATTAAATGTAAAAATGACCGTTTTCCTATAACTCAGGAGTCAGAGCAGCAGCTAAAGTTTGGTCATTATATTTCTTTTACATATTGGTATATTTGTATTTTGTTGTATTGAGAAAGTAAAGGAACAGGATTTGCCGCCATATTGGCTGTCATCTTTTGAATTAGCGTCTCAGTTATGACCGGCGGCCATCATTGTGTCAAATCAATAACAAAGGATTAGTTTACAGAGAAGGAAATTAAAGATGGTGACCAGTATGACAACACTGACAGATTTTTGCCCAAATTCCATGTATCACAGTTTTCAAGATTTCTGTTTGTTACCATTGAACGAGAACAACCTGATGGGACAAAGCTTGTGTTTATGTCACATTGTGATCACTTCTGTGATATTTCTGGGTCTCTATCATTTAGGTGATTTGGTTTTCCTTGTAATCCTCACATTGTTTTCTATCTAATGTAACAGAATAAACAGACATTTCCGTGTAATATTACTACTTCATGTGTCCTCTTTGTATTGTAATAGGAGATTCAGAGGTAGCAGTGGCACACAGGCCCTAGTCCCTGAGAGGGATCATTGGTTCCTCTACCACAAAATGAGACACCAGTATTATAGATATCACCAGTGTCGGACTGGGAGGTCTGGGGTCCACAGGGGAGTTGATCTTGGGGGGCTCACCCTACTGTACATGAAAATATTACCGGCCTCTCGGACATAAATGCGCCTATTTTACCACATAATACCACGTGCAAAAAAAGAACTGTATTGTGTAGTACAATAGCAAGGGAGTCACATTTTCTGTCCCCGTCTAAAATATCATAGGGCAAAAGGGCTAAGTTGTCCATCCATATCCCCCCCCCCCTCCCACATACAAAAATCCCCCTCCCCCCCAAAAAAATACAATACCCCTCCACCCCCATAAAAAATTTCCCCCCCAAACCCCCCAAAAAAAAATTTTCCCCTTCACTTTTCCCCTTGGGTTTACGCACCTCCCCCCTTCTAAAATAAAACCCCAAGAAAGTAAAAGTTAACTTTATCCCCAGGGCAATCCCGGGGCCATGTACCGGGGATTATTTCCGGGCCCCAAATAACCCCACAACACCGCCTTTTAGAGAAACCCCATAGTGGTCAACACCCGCTCAGGGGATAACCAAAAACACCCCCCATATGAGACCACATAGAGGACAGACACCAGCCCGGTATTTCCTTTAAAAACCCACATATAGAAGCACTGAGGTCAGGGAGCACTTTAGGTACAACCTACAACACCGCCCCTAAAAGGAGAGCCCTTTGAGATTGGGCAAACCCGGGTCAGGGATAAACCCACAAACCCCCGCCCTAAAGAGACCAAAATAGAGGTAAGGAAAAACCGCTAAATTATAACCCCACAAATGCCCAAAATTTTGGGGCCACAATTTTTTGGGCCCGGGGCAAACCGCTCAGGTACAACCTACAAAAACCCCCCAAAAATAGGAAAGGGCCCCCATAGAAGTTTAGACCCCCTTTGTCAGGTGTAACCTTTCAACACTGCCATTTTGATACCCCATAAAGGTCAGAAAACCCCGCTAAAGGGGTTTAAACCCCAACAAACCTTTCCCTATAGAGACCCCATAGAGGTCGACCAAAAAGGTCAGGTAAAAACCTACAACACCGCCCTTTTTAAAAGACCAAATAGAGGGGCAGACACCAGCTCAGGTCCCCATCCATTACAGTGAATACAGCAAAAGATCCAATATAGAAGTTTTAAATAACCCTGAAATCAGGGGGCTCACCGGGGACTTTTTATCCCGATGAGTTTTTTCTCCCTTCCCCTTGGGTCTTTTTTTAATTTCCCTTTTCCCCGGGGTTCCCTTCCCCAAAGCCATGATACTTTTTCCCGGGGCCCCCAACTCACCCTCAAAATTAAAACCCCAAAAAATCTTAAACGAACCCCCAATTTTTTCCGGCCTCTTTATCTGATTTTCCCTCCTCTGTACAAACTTCCCGGGGTGGGAGAGTGGGTTTAAAAACCCTAACTTAAGGCCAGGGGATTCCTGTTTGGGGGTTTGGGGGGTGGGGAGGGGGTAAAACCCCGGAAGGGGGGGGGGTTTTCTACCCAATATGGGGTGTTGGCCCTTCCCCAATTATATTACCAAATTTGGTAGAAAAAAGACCCTAAAGGGGGGTAGGCAAATAAAGGGAAGGGGCCCCAGTTGTGGTAGGGGGTTTTTCCCTTTTGGTAAAACGGGAAAGGGGTTAGGGGGCCCCCTTTTTATAGGGGGGCAAGCAGTTAGGGGCCCCCTTTTGGTAGTTTACAGGGAGTTTTGGGGTTCCCATGAAGAGTATTTACGGCAGCTAAGGGCCCCCTTTAGGTGTTTTTCAGGGGTTTGGGGGTTTCCTTTTTGGGGAGTTTACGGTAGTTAAAGGGGGCCCCCCCCTTTAAACTTTGTGTTCAGGAAAATCAAAGCCCCCCCCCCCCCTTTTAGCACTCGTGTAGGGGAGCCGGGCCCCCCCTTTTGTAGTCAGAACCCCCCCGTTTGGTAGTCAAGGCGTTTACCCCTTTTTGGTTAAATCCAGGGCCCCCCTTTTAGTCAGGGACCCCCCCGTAGGTAGTCAAGGCCCCCCTTAGGGAGTCAGGGCCCCCCCCGTTGGTAAACCAGGGGCCCCCCTTTTGTAGTCAGGGCACCCCTTTTTGGGCCCGGGGGGGGGGGGGCCCCTTTAAAGGGAGCCAGGGGCCCCCTTGGGGGTAGCCGGGTAGGTACCCCGGGCCCCCCTTGTTGTCGGGGCCCCCTTTGTAGCCGGGCCCCCTGTAGGTTTGGCATTTCCCCCTTTGTTTGTAGGGCCCCCCGTAGGTAGCCAGGGGGCCCCCTTTTTGTCAGGGCCCCCCTTTGTACCAGGGCCCTTTTGGGTTGGGGGGCGGCCCCCCCTTGTAGCCCCGGGCCCCCCTTAGTCAGGGCTTTCCCCCTTTTAGCCTGGGCCCCCCGTTTGTCAAACCCCCCCCCCTTTGGGAGCCAGGGGCCCCCTGGAGGAGGCTTTCCCCCTTGTTGTCGGGGACCCCTTTAGGTTGCCAGGGGGGCCCCCTTGTTGTCTGGGCCCCCCTTTTTTAGCCAGGGCCCTCTTTGTTGTCGGGCCCCCCTTGGGGGCCAAAGGGCCCCCCCTGTAGTCAAGGGCCCTCCCCCTTTTTAAACCCGGAACCCCTGTAAAATTTAGAGCCCCCCCCCCCCTTGGGAGCCAAAGGGACCCCCCTGTAAATCCCGAGCCCCCCCCCCTTGTAGCCGGGGCCCCCCCCTTTGTGGGCAGAGCCCCCCCCCCCCCCGTTTAAAAACAGGGACCCCTGTAGTCAGGGCCCCCCTTGTTGCCGGGGGGCCCCCCGTAGTCAGAGCCCCCCCCTTTTGTAGCCGGGGGCCCCCCTACAGAGCCCCCCCTTGTGCCAAGGGGCCCCCCCTTAGTCAGAAACCCCCCCCCCCCTTGGTTTTGCCAGGGGGCCCCCTTTTTGTTTAAAGCCCCCTTGTAGCCAGGGACCCCCAGTAAGTCCGAGCCCCCTCCCCCCTTGTAGCCCCGGGCCCCCCCCGGGGTCAGAGCCCCCCCCCCTTTAGCCGGGACCCCCCGTAGTCAGGCCCCCTTTTTAGCCGGGGCCCCCCGTTGTCAGGCCCCCCCCCGGGTAGCCAGGGGGCCCCCTGGGGTTTTTAAGACCCCCCCTTGTAGCCAGGGGAACCCCCCGTGTCAGAGCCCCCTTGAACCAGGGGGCCCCCCCCGTAGTCAGAAGCCCCCCCCCCCCTTTAGCCAGGGGCCCCCCTGTAGTCCAGAGCCCCCCCTTTTTTTAGCCAGGGGCCCCCTTTATCCCGAGCCCCCCCCTTTTAAACCAGGGGCCCCTGGTTTGTCAGGGCCCCCGTTGTAGCCAGGGACCCCCCCGTGTCCCGGGGGGCCCCCCCCTTTAAACCCGGGGCCCCCTGGTGTCAAGGCCCCCCCCCCCCCCCCCCTTTTATCAGGGGGGCCCCTGGGAGTCCCGGGCCCCCCCCCTTTTAGCCCCGGGACCCCCTTTGGGCCGAGTCCCCCCCCTTTTTGGGGCCCGGGGGCCCCCCCGTAGTCAAAAGCCCCCCCCCCCCCCCCCAGGGGCCCCCCTGTAGGTCGTTTAAGAAAAAAAAAAACAACAAAAACAGCCACTTACCTGGCCCCCCGGCTCCTGCTCCGGCCGCTCCGAGCTGCCGCCCTGCCTTTGGGGGGGCGGGAAGTGACGTCAACCCGCCGCCAGGGTTAGGGAAGGGGCCCGGGGCCCCGGCGGCTGAAAAGGGCCCAACGCCTTCCCGTCCCCCAGGGAAAACAAGCGGAGCGCCGCGCTAATGGCGCCCGGGACCCGCTTACCCGCGCAGCCCCCCGGAGTCGGGGGCATTAGTCCCCGGCAACCCGGGGCCCCTTTTCTGGGCGCTTTTGGGTCAAAAATTCCGGCCCGGGGGCCCCAGGGACCGGATGCCCCGGGGCCCGGGCCCCCCCCGGGGGCGACGGCACGCCTTCCGGGTTTCCCTTTCCCCCCCTGGCCCGTCCAAGCCTTTGGAAAAATTTACTGTGACCCCGAAAGTGAGGCTCCCGTAGTCGAGCCCCCCCCCTTTTAAACCAAGGGGCCCCCTGTAGTCAGAAACCCCCCCCCTTGAGCCAAAGGGAAAAAAAACCCGTAGTCAGAGCCCCCTTTTTAGCCAGGGACCCCCTGAGGCAGAGCCCCCCCCCCCTTGTAACCAGGGACCCCGGGGTCAGAGGCCCCCCCCCCCCCTTTTTAAACCAGGGACCCCCTGAGTCCCGGCCCCCCTTGTTCCCCGGGACCCCCCTTTTAGTCAAAGGCCCCCCCCCCCCCCTTTTGGCCAAAAGGGGCCCCCCGTTTGTCAGAAGGCCCCCCCCCTTTTTTTTAGCCGGGGGCCCCCTTTTAGTCAGAGCCCCCTTTTTAGCCGGAAACCCCCCTTTTGGGCAGACCCCCCCCCCCCTTGGGAGCCAGGGGCCCCCCCGTAAATCGAGGGCCCCCCTTTTTTGCCAGGGGCCCCCCCGTAGCAGGAAACCCCCCCCCCCCTTTTAGCCAGGGCCCCCCGGTAAATTTAGGGGCCCCCCCCGAGCCAGGGGCCCCCCGTAGTAAAAGCCCCCCCCTTTTAAACCCGGGCCCCCTTGTAGCCCGAGCCCCCCCCCCCTTTTTGCCAGGGACCCCTGGGAAATCAGGGCCCCCCTTGTACCAGGGCCCCCCCGTAGTCCCAAACCCCCCAACCCCCAGGGCCCCCGTAGGTTTGTTTTTAAAAAAAAAAAAAAAAAAAACCCCAACCCAAAAAACAGCCCCTTACCCGGCCCGGGTCCCCCCCTCCCCCCCCCCTTCCCAGCTGCCCCCCCGCCCTTGGCCCCCGGGGCGGGGAAAGTGAGTTTACCCCGGCCCCCGCCCACGTCCCGCGTAGGGGCCGGGCCCCGGGGGCCGAAGGCCCTTTAAAGCCCTTTAGCCCACCAGGGGAGCAACGGGAAAAGGGAGGGGGCTAATGGGCGCGCATTCCCGATAACCCAAACCCCCCGCGCAAGGCCCCGGGGTCCCGGGGGCATTAGTCCCCCCCGGGAAAGGGGGTCGGTCTCTGGGCCCTCGGGGGAAAGCGATTTCCCCGGGGGCTCCGGGGCCCCGGATTTAGGGGGGCCGGGCCCCCCGGGGGGCCCACGGGGCCCTTGGGCCCCCAGAAATTTCCCCCTTCCCCCCGGGGGCCCAGTCCAAGGCCCGGATTTTCATGTTTACCCCCCCCAAAATGGAGTGCTTTCCCGGGGAGGTAAAAAGTCACCCCGTTTTTTCCAAATTTCCCGGTTTTTGATGTTGGGCGGTGGCCCTCTTTGGAGGGTCCCCGGCTCCGAGGAAGCGAAAAAACCCCGGGGGTTTTTGAAAGACCTTTTTTTTCACTTTTCCCTCCGGGAAAAGTGGGGCAGGGAGCCCGGGGGCGTCCAAAACCCTCCAGCGCTTGATCATTCAATTATACTGGAATCTTTAGGACACGATACAATTCAATTCCAAAAAAAATCCCACCAAAAACGCCTTTTCACCGTTGTTTTGGGGGAAAAAAAAAATGACAAAATTTTTGGTCAAGCAAAAGCCGGGACCGGTGAAAAAGTTAAAAAAAAACCTTTTGAGGTTTTGTTTTTTGTGAATAAAACAAACCCCCTTGGTCCTTTAAAACCCCAAAATTTTTTTTTTCAGGAAAAGATATGTGCCTTCCACAAACAGGACTGGGACAAGGTATTCTAGTTCCCTAAGCACAAAGGGCGACATGTATGATCAGGATTTCCGCCTGTTTTTTGGCGTATCCTGCGCCTCCCGGCCTGAATCCCGCTGTCGAACGCGATGATTCAGTGTTAGGTGCAGCATTCGCCACTTTCAGCTGCGCCCCGCATGAAGGGGCGGGCCGTGGGCGCGGTGTGGGCGCGGTGTAGGCGTTCCGGGGCAGGACGCGCCGCACTCGAAAACGCCGAGGCATGTACGATGGGGAGTCGGCAAAGCGAGGCGCAGTGCAGCGCTCGGCAGCTCCGACAAGCAGACCGGGTTTATTTTGGTCTAAATCCTCCGGCCGAGGCGAAGTGAAGCAGGATCGGAACATGCGAGGAAGCAGATAGAAGATCGCGACAGAAATCTCGGCGCTCCGCTCCGTGCAGCAGGAGTATGATTCCGAAAAAATCGCCTTTATAAAGGCGGAAAACATTGTCAGAAAAGAGCTGAACGTAAAAAATAAACATAATTTTAAAAAAAAATCACTTTCCAAAACTCTAGAACGGCGCAATATCAAGAATTATGATATTGGAAATTGCCGGGAAATACAGTAATTCAAATTCTGAAACCTATTCTCATTGGTCGGCATAAACCGGCCAATCAGAATAGGAGCGACAGTGACCCATTCTAACCTATGGGGAAGGATTGACCAATCAGAATCCATGGCGGGACAGTTCAAAATACAGTAAAAATGCAGAAAAAAAGCTGATTGGCTGAGCTAGCGGGGGCTTGGCTAGCTCGGCCAATCAGAATAGGAGCGACAAAGACCCATTCTAGTCTATGGAGAAGTTTAGACCAATCAGAATCCACGGCGGGACAATTCAAAATACAGTAAAAATGCTGAAAAGAGGTGATTGGCTGAGCTAGCGGGGGCTCGGCTAGCTCAGCCAATCAGAATAGGAGCGACAGAGACCCATTAAAACCTATGGAGAATTATTGACCAATCAGAATAGGAGCGACAAAGACCCATTCTAGTCTATGGAGAAGTTTAGACCAATCAGAATCCATGGCGGGACAATTCAAAAATACAGTAAAAATGCTGAAAAAGAGGTGATGGCTGATCTAGCGGGGGCTCGGCTAGCTCAGCCAATCAGAATAAGAGCAACAGAGACCCATTAAAACCTATTGAGAATTATTGACCAATCAGAATAGGAGCGACATAGACCCATTCTAGTCTATGGAGAAGTTTAGACCAATCAGAATCCACGGCGGGATAATTCAAAATACAGTAAAAAGACAGAAAAGAGCTGATTGGCTGAGCTAGCGGGGGCTTGGCTATCCCAGCCAATCAGAGCGCGAGCTACTTCTCCCATTATAGTCTATGGAGAGATGGGCGCACTGAAATCTCGGCACTCAGCGCCGTGCGGCATGGAGTATGAATAAAAAAAAATATTTTTATTGAATGTAAAACATTATCAGATAAAGAGCCGAACCCTTCTATAAACATAAATCAATTAAATCCCGAACAACGCGTTTGTCGCCGAGACCGGCGCTACATAGGGAATTGCAATAGAGAGAATTGACGGGAAAATACAGTAATTCAAATTGTTTAAGCTATTCTCATTGGTGGGCATAAACCAGCCAATCAGAATAGGAGCGAAAATGTCCCATTATAACCTATGGAGGAGAATTGACCAATCAGAATAGGAGCGACAATGTCCCATTATATCCTATGGAGAAAAATTGACCAAGCATATTCAAAGGCGCGACAGTGCAAAATACACTAAAAATGCAGAAACGAGCTGATTGGATGAAGCGGCGGGGGCTCGTCCAGCTTAGCCAATCAGAGCTTTCTCATAGAGTTCTATGGGGAAAAGAAATTCTGAGCGCGCTCTGTGATTGGCTAAGTTAAAAGAGGCGCCGTTATTTGGGCCAATGGGAGAGCGAGCGACGCTCCTATGGGTTTTCTAATGCAATCTGAAATAAAACTGTACATGGCCAAAATCAAATTATAACACTACAGATGGAAACACCATCAGGTAGCTGACCAATATCTTACACCTGGTTTTCGTTTTTTGCCCGGTTTATTTTGCTGTGGTTTTCAGATTTCAGCCGCCCATTCAATTGAACAGTGCTATACTCTGCTGTTTTCAAGTGAAATACGACGGATTGTAGAACATGTACTATGTTTTTTGGACGGATTTTAGATTTGAAATCCGAAAATCTGAGGTGTGTAGATTTTCTATTGAGGTCTATGGGGATGATTCACAGTCTGATTTTTGCAAATTCTAAATACCAAATCCAACAGTAAATCCCTGTAGTGTAGACGGAGCCTAAGCCCATGTCCCCACTGCGCCGGTTTGTGGCCATTTTTTCAGACGGTTTGCGGTTTTCCAAACCGTATGAAAAACCGGCCGCAAATTAACACACAGGCTTCTATGGAAAACCGCCAGCGACCCGAAGAACATTGTGCTTGTTCATTCTTCCGTCCGGTGAATGTGAAGGGGGAGAAACCGCGAGTGGGGATGGCACTAAAACAGGATAAACCGACCGGTATTTGTCCTCTGCCGTGGGGATGGGCCCTAAGAATGCAGCTATTTTCAGTTTTTCTTGTTTAATTTTTTTACATTTTTTTCCTTACCACCTTCCAAGAGTCATTGCTTTATTAGATTTTGGTCTACATCTTGCAGGACAAGATGTATTTTTTAATAATACCATGAACTGTGCCACATAATGTACTAGGAAACCTCCCAAAAATTTTTGTGGGATTGAACGTGAAAAAATACAACTGCAGCATTTTTATGGAGTTCTCTGTTCCAATAAAAAACAAATATTGAACATCACAATTATTAGGCTATGTTCACACGGCTATTATTGGGACGTATTGAAATACGTCCCAGTAATTACGGTAATCCACAGTTCTCATAGAGAACTATGGATTACGTCTCCTCTCCCCGCTCTGACAATATGCCGAGCGGGGAGAGAAGTGACATGTCAATTACTAGTGGCGAATATGCGCCACTAGTAATGAATGTCTATGGGCCAGCGGCCCTCCCGCCCCGCCTCCTTTCCGGAGCAAACGGCGTAATTGCGGGGCGTAATTACGCCCCGCAATTACGCCATGTAAACATAGCCTTAAATCTATTATTTCAGACAATAATCATTATATCATTATAAATTTTATACCAATTGAGAAATATAAAGATGCAAAAAAGTTTCTTTATAAAAAATAAAATAAAAAAATATCAATCTTTATTAATTCATTGACAAAAAAATATACTTGATTTCATGTCACAGACAAAAAAAGATTTTGTTAAAAACAACTTAAATGATACCCATCCAATCCGGGGTAGACACAGATCACACCATCCCATAATAACAAATCAATTAGAAAGGTGAACAATATGATATTATTATAATAATATTAAAAATGAATGTGACACACATAGAAATCAGGTGACTAAATAATATATAGTCACATTGAACAATGCATCAAATAGTGGAAGTGTACAAAATAAATGAATACATTACCAAAATATAAGGGAATAGAGGAAATGCGCTGCCCAGGAGATGGGAAAGCCTCGAGGCGCGTCTCGCCAAGCTTTTTCAAGAGGACATCTCCCTTTTGGGTGATAGGAAGAATGGGGTTTCCAGTATCCCCTTTTGCAAACCGATGTCCCGTAACTCCATTTTACTTGCAACATTGTATCATCCCCCTTACGTTATCAACAACATTCTAGTTGGTGAACTCATTCTCACGAAACGTAACTGTTCTAATACCTCAGTATTTTGTGAAGAAGAAGCTCAAGTACATTAACGCTTATGCTCTAGACAATATAGTGATACACAACTAAAAAGGACATCCACAAAAGAGTCTGGTACCTAGAGAATACTTGCTTTCATCTAGACGCAATGCTGAGGTTCATGTAAGAGACGATAAACAGAATAATGTGGTTACTTTCTCTACCTCGTATAGTGTCCAATATTGCCAGATAATCCGAATTATTAAAAAACATTTACCTATTTTATCTGCACACGAAAATGTGAGAAATATTTTGGAAGGTGGAGTTAGATTTCTTTCTAAACGTTCCCCATCTCTAGGGTCCTTATTATCACTTAGTCTCTTCACTACCAATAATTTGTCTGGTACTTGGCTTTCAGAAAGAGGCTTCTTTCGTTGTGGCCACCGGATGTGTACTGCCTGCAAATTTGCGGCTCCCTCTAAAACTTGTACTTCTCGCTCTAACAATAATACATAGAATATTGCCAGCTTCTGGCCCCCTGTGCCGATTGCAATACGTCGGTTGTACAACTAAGTCCCTTAAAGTACAGATTGGACGTCACTTACCTGATTCGGTAAAGCCCGTGTCTCCAAAGATCTCCACCACTTTTCTAACCACTTTTCAAAGGTCCATTCAGGAAACACATCTAGTTTCTCGTATTTAGGACTTGAAAGAGTCACGAGACCTGATAGGGCAGGGACCATCGCAAGAAGCTTCTCAGCTGAGAAGCCTATTCGATCTTTCGGCTGGGTACACGTATCCCAACAGGTTTGAATATTAAATTTTACATCTTATATCAATATTAATGAAGTGTTTTATTTGTGTTGTCTGATTATTTACATGTGTGTTTATGTTTCTATAGCTGTTTATAGTTTCTTGATGTATTGACCCTTTGGTGAGAACATTACTGATGTTTTATAAGGTGGTTTAATTGGGAGGTATTTAAGTAGGGTGGTTACCTCTTATTTCTACACTATGACTAAGGAATAGTTTTCCGAAATGCGTCAGTGAGGACGTTAGCAACACATATTTTCGGATATGCAGTATGCCTGTTTGATGTTTTTAAAAGTTTTTTCAAATAGTATATTTTATTGGATTCATGAATAACACCTTCTTCTCTGGACGCTGGAAGTTTCACTACTAGTGTATTCTCTTGTTGGACATTGTCAATAAGGTTCAGAGCAAAAGGGACTTGTCCCTGATTTCCAGTGTAAGCATTGAGACTAGTAAAGATGTGACCATTAGATAATGTTAAGGCGAGGTATCTGGCTTCAGCATCAATGACACAGTTTAACCCCTTCCCGACATGGGACGTATGCATACGTCCTAGCGCAAGGGTCCTCAGCTCCAGTCCTCAAGGCCCAGCAACAGGTCATGTTTTCTGGCTTTCCTTAGCATTGCACAGGTGATTTCATTATTGTCAGTGCATTCTGTGGGAAATCCTGAAAACAAGAACTATTGGTGGGACTTGAGGACTGGAGTTGGGGAACACTGTCCTAGCGGGAAGTGACTCTAAAGACGCGGTGATACAGGGGCTGTCCCTGATAGCAAAGCATCTCCCCTTGATGCCCAGGGAGGCAGCGATGCCCCCTGCAACAGCGATTGCTGTGATTGGCTGTTGAAATCAGAACAGCCAATCACAGCCATTTACAATGTTAAACCAATGCTGCGCCCGCAGGTGCAGCGATCGGCGATGATTGGTGCTGGACAGCACAGCACCAATCAACAGTGACTTGTTTAGGGGGCGTTGGTGGTGGTACCACCACCCCCAGCACTGCGATTGGTCCGTTGGTTCCGACCGCCCAATCACAGTGCTTTTCCGCCATTTAAAGTAACGAGCACTGCTCTGCGCCGCCATTATGGTTTGGAATAGCGGTCAGAGCAGTGCTCGTTACTGCCAGATCATTGCCCGTACCATACATTGGTGGTCCAGTGGTTCTGTGCCCCCCGATCCATCGCGATCTTCAGCGGAGCTTCTCTCCGCTGTGCTGCCTCCGGCTGACTGAGATTGTTGGCTTCTAGTGGTTGCTAAGCTACCTGTTCTCTCTGACTTCATAAGACACAGGCAGCCTAGCTGAGCATCCTTCCCCTGTAAGCTGAGCAGTCACTGATCAGCTTCTTTTTTTTTTTTGTAGGTTTTTTTTAAAAAAAAAAAAAGTAAATATTTTTAAACTTTTTTTATATATTTTTTCTACTCACGGTTGCCAATACTTGCACAACCACTCTGACTAGTGACGCATCACTAGTCAGTGTCTGGTAATTTTTTTTTTTCTGTTTTTTTCTTTTTCTGAGACGTTTATCACTGATCAGCGTTCACGCGCAGTTGTTGGCACAGGGTTACCTGCTGCCTCTGAGCGCCAGTCAGTGATGCACATCACTGACCAGTACCTGCGCTCCATTGTGTGCGCATTTTTTGGGGGGCATAAAAAAGATTTCTTTTAGTGATAGGTAAACGGACGTTTAGGTTAGGTAGTAGCGTAGAGGTAGTGACGTCCGTATAGTTAGAAAAAAATATTTTTTTTCTAGTTAGAAGTGTATAAAAAATGTACTTAGTTTTTCAAGATTTTTTTTACCGTTAGTGGTAGGGTAGTATTTTTTTACTGATGGACGTTCAGCAGTGTTAGTTTTTTGCTAGCGCTCATTCAGTCTTTTTTTTTTGTAAAATAAATAGTACTTTTTTGTACTATTGCTTTTTTTCATCACATTCTATTAGTAGTTCTTCAAGCCCCCAAATAGATTTATCTCAATCTTCCCAGAGAGGCTACCCAGCGAGGATAGTGATTTCACCAGTGATTCAGACGAGGAGTTTATTGCGTTCGTCTTGTCCGAATCATGTGAATCCTCCTCCGCTGATGAGGGTCCCTCCCGTAGACGCCCCCGTATGTCAGAAGAGGTGACCCCCCAAAGTAGTGACCCAGTATGGACTCCTGCCCCAGAAAATTATCAGTCACAAATCCCTGACTTTGTGGCCACCCCAGGATTCCGTATCGACACTACAGGCCTCACTGAATTAGATTTATTTAAAATATTTTCCCTGAGGATCTGGTAGCTGTCATGGTGGCACAGACCAACCTCTATGCCCAGCAGTTTTTGGCCCTAAACCCCACGTCCTCATACTGCAGGTGGACCCCCGTGGACACTGCAGAGATGATGGCATTTTGGGGCCTTATTCTGCATATGGGCATAGTGAAAAAGCCCAAGGCCCGGCAGTATTGGAGTACTGATATTTTTTACAGAACTCCCTTTTACTGCCATCTCGCATACGCACTTTGAGCAAATTCAAAGATTTTTGCATTACGCCGATAATGCACTGTGCCCGCCCTGTGATGACCCCACTTATGACTGCTTACATAAAGTTCGGCCTGTTATCACCCATTTCAGCGCCAAATTTTCAGCGGTATATAACGCTGAAAAAATTATTTGTGTGGACGAGTCCCTCTTACATTTCAAGTGCAGCCTTCAATTTCGCAAATACCTGTCCAGCAAAAGAGCGCGGTATGGGATAAAAAATTACAAGCTGTGCGAGAGTACCTCCGGGTACACCCACAGCACCCAGATTTACGAAGGGAAGGACAGCCAAATTGTATCCCCAGAATGCCCCCCTTCCCTAAAAATTAGTGGAAAAATAGTGTGGGATTTGGTGCACCCTCTGCTGGATAAAGGTTACCACCTGTATGTGGATAACTGAGGCATTCCAGTGCCTCAGCTGCAGATGTACAGCAGCCTGTGGCACAGTGCGCAAGAACCAGAGGGGACTCCCTAAACCCTTTGTTGTGCAATTGCTCCCAAAGGGAGAAAGCAGGTCTCAATCCAGCGGTGACCTGCTGTTGGTCAAATACAAGGATAAGAGGGACATCCTTGTATTGACCACTTGTCACAGTCCCAGCAGTACCCCTGTCCCTGTACAAGGTACTAGTACAGTTGCCCACAAACCCAACTGTGTTCTGGATTACAACAGGTACATGGGAGGAGTAGACCTGTCGGACCAGGTGCTGTAGCTGTGCAGTGGCACACAGAAAAAACCAAAGTGTGGTACAAAAAGGTGGCGGTGCACATTGTGCAAATGGCGATGTACAACGCTATTGTTCTTTTCCGTTGTACAGCCAAGCAGGGACGTTTATTACCTTCCAAGAGAAGGTAATAAAGGCGCTTGTTTTTGTGATCCAGGGTGAGGGCCCCAGCACTTCTGGTTCTGACGTCCCCCGTATTGTACCCGGGCAGCATTTCCCCTATAAAATCCCCTCCATTGGCAAAATGGGTAGGACACAAACATATTGCAGAGTGTGCTACAAAAGGGGGGATCAGAAAAGACGCAACTTACCATTGTGAAACCTGCCCTGATAAGCCTGGCCTCTGCATAAAAGAATGCTTCAAAGTGTACTACACGTCCATGGATTTCTAGTTGTAGCATTCTTTTATACTTCTTTGAGTCTGCACCGTTCCATGAAGCACCGAACCTTCCATACGATTTATTGTGCAGTAACATGGCATGTCCGGAAAAATGTCAGTTTGCATTTTTCGCTTTTGTAACGCACAATAATGTCTGAATTAGTTTTATGAAACACCAGGTCAAAATTTTAATTACACCCCTTAAAATGTTCCTTAAGGGGTTTACTTTCTAAAATGGAGTCACTTTTGGGTGTTTTATAGTTTTCGTTCACATCCCAGCATGTGCAATTGTCAGGACATGCTGTGTATTTCAGCTAAATTGGCATTCCAAGCGCATGTTTGCTATGTCTTCTCCATGGTGTGTATCGGGGGCAGCCAAATTCTAGGATGACATGTGGGGTGACCCTAGAACGGGGAGACATGGCAGAAAAATTGGGAATCTAATTTTTCAATTTTGCGCAAGGTGTGTCACTGTTATTGTGCAGTTAGATGGCGAATAAACGTCAGTTTGCATTTTTTGCCTTTCTAATGCATAATAATGTCTGTGAATGAATTTTTATGAAACACCTGTCAGATCAAAAGTTTAATTACACCCCTTAAAATGTTCCTTGAGGGGTGTACGTTCTAAAATGGGGTCACTTTTGGGTGTTTAATACTTTTCGTTCACATCCCAGCATGTGCAATTGTCAGGACATGATGTGTAGCCGTGTCATGCGCATGATTGCTATGTCTTCTCCATGGCGTGTATCAGTGGCAGCTAAATTCTAGGGTGAATGTCCCCCCATGTCCCTAGAACGGGGAGACATGGCAGAAAAATTAGAAATATAATTTTTCAATTTTGCACAAGGCATGATTTGTTATTGTTAAAAGGTATGGAATAAATACAGGATAATTGTGATTTTCACCTTATGCCTCTAAATGCATTATCTATAAAAAAAACATCTCTGGGGTCCAAATGCACGCTTTACTCCTTGATGAATTTATTGAGGGGTGTAGTTTCTATAAAGGGGTCAATATTTTTTTTTTTTCCCTGTTCTGGAATTTGGGGGGCTCTACCAATGCAACATCAGGGGCCTCTAGCCAATCCAGCTTAGGTTGCACTCCCAAAGCCAAATATTGCTCCTTCCATTCTAAGACTCACCACGTACCCCGTACATATTTTATGACCTCATATGGGGTATTCCCTTACTCAGAAGAAATTGGGTAACAGGTTTTTGGGTGCTTTTTCTCCTCCTTTTTCTGTGAAAATGAAAAGTTTGAGATTAATAGCGCAATTTTCTGGAAAAATTTTAATTTTTCATTTTCACAACCTGATTCCAGAAATTTCTGTGAAAAACATGTGGGGTCAAAATGCAAGCTATACCCCTAAATGAATTCATTGAGGGGTGTAGTTTCCAAAATGGGGTCAATTCTGGGTATTTTTCTCCGTTCTGGAACTTGGGTGGCTCTACTAATGTAACATGAGGGCCCCCAGCCAATCCAGCTTATCTTGCACTCCAAAAGCCAAATAGCGCTTCTTCCCTCCTAAGACTCACCACGTGCCCCGTATATGTTTTATCACCACACATGGGGTATTGTCTTACTCAGAAGAAATTGGGAAACAGGTTTCGTGGTGCTTTTTCTCCTAATTTTTTTTGTGAAAATGAAAAATTTGAGATTAAAAGTGCAATCTTCTGGAAAAATTGTAATTTTAATTTTCACAACCCGGATTCCAGAAATTTTCTGTGAAAAATCCTGTGGGGTCCACAAGGCTCGCTATACCCACTAGATGAATTCATTGAGGGGTTTTGCAGTTTCCAAAATGGGGTCAACTTGTTGGGGGATTCTTTGCTCTGGAGCTTGGGTGGGTCTCTTCTAATGCAAATGACGGCCGCCAGCCAATTGCTTATTTTGCACTCCCAAAACCAAATAGCGCTTCGTCAACTTCTGAGACCCATTTAGGTGCCAAATTTTCTTTATGACCACATTTGGGTATTGTAACACTCAGAAGACATTGTGAAGTAGGTTTTGGTTTGTTTTTTTTCCCATATTTCACATGTGAGCATGAAAATTTGGTGCGTGTTGTTAGGGCTAAAAATGTATTTATTTGAGAAGAAAATTTAAAATTTTCATTTTTTTGGTCTAATTCTTACATTTTTCTGTGAAATTAGCTCGTGGGGGTTCTAATAATTCTCACTACACCCCTTGATGAATTCTTGGAGGGGTGGTTAGTTTCCATTAAGGGGTCTTTCAGTTTTGTTTTTTTTGTTTTTGGCACCTTAGGTGTCAGGAACCTGATATGTTGCTATAAAAAGTCTTAATAAATTGATAGCTCCAAAATCCAGTAGGTGCTCTTCTTCTAGAGGGCTGTGGTTGAGTCATAATAACAATACTAGGGCCACATATGATATATTTCTAAAAACAGCAGATGTAGGGGATCTTACATTGAGTTGTTGTTTTTCGGTTACCATATACTAAATTCCATTAAAAATAATAGGATTAAATATTGAAAAATTGGCAAAAAATAAAAAAAAAAGAAATAAAATTTTGAAATTTTACCGCCACTTTTCTTTAATTCCTGTAAAACAAACTTAAAAAGGGGTTAAACATACTTTTCTATAGTGCTGTTTTAATTATCCTTGAAGGGTGTAGTTTCTTACATGGGGTGATTTATGGGGGTTTTAACATTTAGGCCACTCAATTCTACATGTGAATGAAGTGGACCCTAATAAAAATTCTGTGTTTGTAATTTTCTTGAAAATTTTAAAAATTGCGATCATATTTGTAAGCCTCCTAAACTTCCTTAAACAGTTTAAGGTAAATTAAAAAATAAATTATGACAGAATACAGAAGGACATATGGTAGAGGGTATATTTATATTACTCATTTTGTGTTTGATATTACTATCTGTCTTAGATGGAGAAATTTTTGAAGTTTGAAAATGGCAAATTTTTCCAAAATTTCTCGATTTTTTGAAATTTTTCACAAATAAAGAAGTATTATTTGGACCAAATTTCTTACATCTTAACGCATAATATGTCACGATGGAGGGAAACATCTCTGAAGCAAATGGATAGGTAAATGCATTAAAAAGATATTCTTACATAAATGACACATACTGTATTTTGAAAATAGTGCTCTGTCAGGAAGGCCAAAACTGGCTCCGGCGGTAAGGGGTTAATTTGCTTACCACGTCAATTTTACTTTGTGGCAAAAGGAAAAAAAAATCTATACTCGCCTCTGTATTTAGCGCCATTCCGGCGCTGACAGTGCGGACCGTCTTCACTGGTCTTCTGTTGACTTCCGGTTCCGGGCAGTCAGCTTGTGGCCAATATACTGGTTATGTTCCTTTGTATGGTTCATTGTGTTTGGTGTGTGATGCAACCATCATCCTTTTGTAGGGACTTGCAGGAAGCATCGGTCCTCAACAACCTGAGAAAAAGGTTTGAGCGAGAGATGATATACGTGAGTATGCATATGGCATCTTCTGGAATTCTAAAGGGGTATTCTCACCACATTGATCAGCTTTTAACTGGTGCTCAAAGCAGCAGCACAGGATACTGCTTATGTTATTTATTGGCAAACTTTAACTCTTAAGAGCTCTGTAGCCTTGTGCCCTGCTGTTTAGACCATTCCATCATCAATGTCCCTGTAACAGGCTCAGTTAGGAATAGCAGAGCTGAAATGTCAGTTACTGCTGTAGAACCGCCCACAGCCTAAAGAGGAAGTGGGAGTCTGAACCTGTGGAACTGCCCACAGCCTTAACAGAAAGCAGGAACCTGAAGCTGTAGAACTGCCCAAAACCTGAACAGGAAGTAGCAGCCTGAAGCTATAGAACAGCCCACAGCCTGAACAGGAAGTTGGGGGGCCTGAAGCTGTGGATTGCCCACAGCGCTGAACAGGATGTGGGAGCTGAAGCTGTAGAGCCGCCAACCAAACATGTAACGGAAAGTGGGAGCCTGAAGCTGTAGACCCGCCGCATCAATCTGAACACGGAAATTTGGGAGCTTCTGAGCTGTGAAACCGCCCACAGCCTGATCAGAAAGTAGGAGCTGAAGAGTTAGAACCGTCCACCGGCCGACAGGAAGTGAGAACCTGAGCTGTAGAACTGCCCCACAGCGGAACAGGAAGTGGGGAGACTGAAGCTGTAGACACCGCTCACGCCTGAACAGGAAGTGGTGAGCTTGGAAAACTGTCGAACCACCCACAGCCTTGAACAGGAAGTGGGTGCTGGAAGCTGTTGACCGCCCAACAGCCTGAATTGGACAGTGGGAGCCAGAAGCTGTAGAACCACCCACAGAGATGTTACAGGAAGTAGAAAGCCAGAAGTGTGAACCGCACACAGCCTGACAGTAAGTAGGGAGCCTGAAGATGTTGAACCGCCCACAGCACCTGCAGGAAGTGTGAACACTGATAGCTGTTGAACCGCCCACAGCCTGAAACAGGTGGTTGGAAGCCTTGAAAGCTAGCTGTAGAACGCCACAGCCTGAACAGGAAGTGGGAGCCTGAAGCTGTAGAACCTCCCACAGCCTGACCAGGAAGTAGGAGCCTGGAACTGGCTTTAAAGAGCAGGCTCTATGAACCAGCATGGTGAGAAGAGCCCTTTAATGTCTACAACTTCTTTTAAGGTGACAGTAATGGGCTTTTTCTTTTCCTAGACCTACATTGGTAGCATCCTCCTTTCACTAAACCCATACAGGATGCTGAACATTTATGGGACGGACCATGTGTTGTACTATGAAGGAAAAGCCCTGGGAGAAACTCCTCCGTAAGTCGTCTTTATTGCTTTTCTCTTATATTGTGTACATCCTTCAGATGTTATTATGAGATACAGTTGAAACCAGAAGTTTCCATCCAATATATATATATAAAGCCCCTTCTGCAGGTTTCCCCCTCCCTCTATATAAAGCCCCACCTGCAGGTTTTTCTCTCTCTCTGACCTGAAATCAGAATAAATCTTCCCCGTTTTAGGTCAATTTGGAACAATAAATTATTTCTATTTGCCAAATTCCAGAATAAAGTGGGAGAGAGAGTAATGCTCTTTGAAACCAATTCAGAAGCTCAGCTTTTATTTTTACCAAGAATCAGTATATAATATGAAAGCTGAGCCCTGATGGTTGCTGCTGAGCTCTTGAAAGTAATAAGAGCTCAATAACAACCAATCAGAGCCCCCATAGAGACACAATTCAGTGCTCAAAGCAACAATCAGAGCCCCTAGCTATCCAATCAGAGCCAATAGCAACCAATCAGAGCTCATAGCAACCAGTCTGTGCCCCATAGCAACAGAGGCTATAGCAACCCAATCTGAGCTCATAGCAACAATTCAGTGGCTTAGCAACCAACCACAAGATATAGCACATCGGCCCCCATAGCTACCAATCTGAGCCCCATAGAGGATCAATCAGAGCCCTAGCACCAAACACAGTCATAGCAATAAATCTTCAGCTCATAGCAACCAATCAGAGCCCATAGCAACCAAAGCCCATAGCAACCAGAGTTCATAACAACCAATCAGAGCCCATAGCAACCAATCAGAGCCGCCGTTAGCAACCTCAATCTGAACTTGGCTTTCTTGTCATATACAGTTCTGGAAAAAATGAAAAAGCAGAGCTCTGATTGGTTGCTATGGGCTCTGATTGGTTTCTATGAGCTCTGATTGATTGTTATGAGATCTGATTGGTTTCTATGGGTTTTGTATAGCAATAATTTTAGGGCATTAATACTATATTTACGAGAAATCGGGCAACCAATGACAAAATCCCCGATGTCTAGCTTCATCCACACTTGCATATATCAGAGTTGCCACTTATAACAAAACAACACTTCTTACTTTTGTTCAAGATTTTTTATATATAAAGATTATTATTTCCCAATTCACATAACTTTTCCAATGCTTCTTTTAGTAACAAGATCCCTTTATTCTCTTTGTTTTGTGTATATCTTCTCTTCTAGGATATTCTATCACTTTATAGCAGCATATAACATCCATTTTTTACATTCATAGCAAGCAGATACATTTCACAACCTTTGCTGTATTCCTTTAGACATTAGTCATGGTAGCAATATATAGCATTTTTCTCGCTAGTGCATAGCAAACATATTTCGTTTATGCTGTATAGACAGATTAATAGAGCAGACATATAATCATCGGAGAGATGGTGCCGATAAAAGCCGAAACGTTTGAGGAGGATTTATCCGTAGTGGACCTCCTTTGTCAAGCGTATAGACGACCAATCAGAGCCCATAGCAACCAATCAGAGACCATAGACACCAATCAGAGTACATATACACCAATCACAGCCCATAGCAACCAATCACAGCTCATAGCAACCAGTCAGAGCCCATAGACACCAATCAGAGCCCATAGACACCAATCAGAGCCCATAGACGCAATCAAGTGCCCATAGACTACCAAATCAGAGCTTATACGCACCCATCACAGCCCATAGCAACCAATCACAGCTCATAGCAACCAATCAGAGCCCCATAGCTATCAATCAGAGCCCATAGAGATCAATCAGAGCCCATAGAGATCAATCAGAGCCCATAGCAACCAAACACAGCTGTTAGCAATAAATCAGAGCTCATAGCAACCAATCAGAGCCCATAGCAACAAATCAGAGCCCATGGGGAAACAATCAGAGTCCTTAGCAGCCAATCAGAGTTCATAACAACTAATCAGAGCCCCATAGCATCCAATCTGAGCCCGTAGCAAACCAATCTGAGCCGAGTAGAGCCAATCTGTGTCATAACAACCAATCGAGCCCATAGCAACCAAATAGAAACTCAGGCTTTCATGCTTATTCAGTTCTGTGATGAAAAATGAATGCAGTGCTTGATTGGTGGATATGGGCTCTGATTTGGTTGCTATGGGCTCTGATTGGTTGTATGGGCTTGTGTTGGTTGCTTATGGGCTCTGACTGGTTGCTATGGGATTGATTGGTTGATTATGAGCTTGTGATTGTTGCTATGTGCTGGTGTTTGGTGTCTTTGGGTCTGATTGTTGTATGGGCTGATTGGTGTCTTTGGGGCTCTGATTAGTTGCTTACTACACAAAGAATGTCTTAGATCTAGACAGTTTTCATACATGTCCCCCCTTTATTTTTATAGTGGCTGGAGCCAAAATTCTTTGATACTGAGATCCAATAAGAAAAATCTGATTCCTTATAGAAACCAGTAGATGGAGCTCCCTGAATACTGTGTTATTATTGTTTAACCTGAACTGTATATAGTAACTGTGTGCTCCTTCTGGTGATGGCGGCAGGCAGACGGAGTTTAACTCTATAACTGTGCAGTGGAAGTGGAGCTCCCTATAAAGAATAACATCAGTCGCTGTGAACATTTCTTTTCTTTCAGACATCTTTTTGCAATTGCAAATGTAGCCTACACCAAACTGATGGATGCCAAACACAGCCAGTGTATTATCATTAGGTGAGTGAGGGGTTATTGGAAATATAGTGTGCTGCTATTACAGAGGGTAATATTCTTATACATAGGAGCAGTGTTATTTGTAGTTATATGTCTTGTAATCATTAGAAGGGCGAGTATTATTGTTGTTATATTCTTGTACATTAGGGGGCTGTATATAGTAGTTTTATTCTTGTACATAGGGAGCAGTATTATAGCAGGTTGATATTCTTGTAACCATAGGGGGGCAGTATTATAGTTGTTATATTCTTGTACATAAGGGGCAGTATTATGTAGTTATATTCTTATACATAGGGGAGACAGTATTATACTAGTTATAGTCTTGTATTAGGGGCTGGATGTATAGTAGTTATATTTCTGTTCATAGGGGCAGTATTTTAGTACGATTTTCTTGATACATAGGTGCAGTATTATAGTAGTTTATATTCTTTGTACATAGGGGACAGTATTATAGTAGTTATATTCATGTACATTAGGGAGCAGTATTTTAGTAGTTATATTCTTGTCAATAGTAGGGCAGATTAAAGTATTATAGTAATTATATTCTTTTGTACTTCAGGGGCAGTATTATAGTAGTTATTATTTCTGTACATAGGGGCAGGTATTATAGTAGTTTTATTCTTTTGTACATAGGAAGCAGTATTATGAGTTGTAATATTTGATGTACAGAGAAAGCAGTTTTATTGTAGTTATATTCTTGTACAAAGGGGGAAGAATAATAGTAGTTATATACTAGTACATAGGGGGCTGTTATTATAGTAGTTATATTCTTGTACATAGGAGACAGTATTATAGTAGTTATATTCTTACATAGGGGGCGAGGATTATGTAGTTATATTCTGTACATAGGGGGGCAGTATTATAGTAGTTATATTCTTCTACATAAGGGGGGCGAGTAATATTGTAGTTTTATTCATGTACATAGGGGTAGTATTATTGTAGTTTTATTTCTTGTAAATAGGGAGCAGTATTCTAGTAGTTATTATTCGGGTACATAGGAATCGCAAGTATTATAGTAGATATATTTCGTGTACATTAGGGGGACTGTATTATAGTAGTTATATTCTTGTACATAGGGGGCAGTATTATAGTAGTTATATTCTTGTACTTAGAGGGTAGTATTATATCAGACTACTAGAACAACTTCCCCTTCTTTTAACTGAAGTGCCCCCTATAACTCATGTCAGTGACAGATAATGACTACTTTTCAGATTCGCATTAGTCTGTATTAAACGATGATTATTATTTAATGAATGCATTTTTTGTTATCATTAGTGGTGAAAGTGGATCCGGTAAAACAGAAGCTACTAAGCTGGTTCTGCGTTACCTGGTAGCAGTAAATCAGAGGCGCGGTGTGACAAATCAGGTGAGTTCTGTACACTGATACACATGAGCACACAGACTTCTATTGCCAGGGAAACCTATTCCTATAATAACACTTTTTAATTAATATTATTCATTTCCATTCTTTTAAATAAGTTTTTTATTACTTTTTATTAGCATTTCAAGCTGCTCTAACCATGCCTTACTCCTTTTCATGTCCACATCACACTGGATTTCACAGATAGAGGTATTGCATGTTAGATATTTAACACGTAATATTGTGTTTGTGGTGTTTGTGAAATTGTATTTTGCAGTGATTTTGCGAGTTGCAACATTTAGATTCTATTAACTGCAATAGTTCACATTAAACTTACTCTCCATCTGGTAGGAATCTAGGGGTATAATGCTGCATTGCCTGTCAATGGTCAAAAGTAGAGTGAACATAGTCAGCTTGTGACTGCCTGTGCTCTATCTATCTATCTATCTATCTATCTATCTATCTATCTATCTCATATCTATCTATCTCATATCTATCTATCTATCTATCTATCTCCTATCTATCTATCTATCTCATATCTATCTCATATCTATCCCTCTATCTATCCCTCTATCTATCTATCTATCTATCTATCTCATATCTATCTATCTCATATCTATCTATCTATCTATCTATCTATCTCCTATCTATCTATCTATCTCATATCTATCTATCTCATATCTATCCCTCTATCTATCCCTCTATCTATCTATCTATCTATCTCATATCTATCTATCTCATATCTATCTCATATCTATCTATCTCTCATATCTATCTCATATGTATGAATCTATCTAACTAATATCTATATCATTTCAAACCTATCATATAATATAAATCACAATTAACACATAATGTGATTAAGGTGAACAGAGGATATTATAAAGCTAGACTATTATACATAAAGGAACAGTTTAATAGTACATAAAGACAGGACTATGCGTTTCTCGCTTGATAGTGCTTTATCATGTCCATCAGGTCCTATAATATATCTCTCTATCTCATATCTATCTATCTATCTATCCCATATCTATCTCTCTATCTATCACATATGTATCTATCTATCTATCTCTATCTAATATCTATCTATCTCATAAATTTATCTATCTATATCTTATTTCTATCTATCTCATATCTATCTATCTATCTATCTATCTCATATCTATCTATCGATCTCATATCTATCTATCTAATATCTATCTATCTTAGAATTGTATCTATCTATATCTCATTTCTAGCTATCTGTTTATCTCATATCTTTCACTCTATCCATCTATCTCATATTTCTCATATCTATCTATCTCTCATATCAATTTATCTATCATCTATCTCCAATCTTGTCATCTGTCGATCTCTTATCTATTTATCTATCATCTATCTTATATTTATCCATCTATCTATCCCATATCTGTCTATCTATCCTATTTCATACCTATCTCATATCTATCTATCTATCTATCTCATATCCAGGGCCGGACTGGGAATAATAATCAGCCCTGGCACTAAGCCCCCAGCAGCCCACATACAATATCCGCTAAAAAATGTCCCTTGTTCTCGCACCTCGCCACTTTCTAAAATAAACTTACACTTTTAAAGTGCTTTCACACGGAGCGTTTTTGGTGCATTTTTGATGTGTTTTGGTTGCGTTTTGTGCAGAAAGGCAGAGCAGTTAATGCTGAACATTTCTCCACAAAAAACGCATCAAAAATGCACCAAAAAAACCGCTCCGTGTGAGGCCCCCTACACACAAGCGAGAAAGAAACAGTGGTGCAGAGAAACCCTCATCACAGAGTCAGGTGTGCGCTTGCTTTAAAAATCTGGGACAAGCCCACACTGACACTACATAAGCACCAATTTAACCTAAAAACCAATCACATCCCCAGTAGTCAGGTCACCATCACATGAATACAGCACTGACTCAACACAGAATTTAAACTTACCCTGACAGCAGAGCTCACAGGAGACGTCATCTTGATGGAGTTGTTCTCTTCTCCTTTTCTTCTTCGGGCCCCAAAACCCTCCATGAGTCATCCTGATGAGTCGTTCCCCTTCCATTTCTCTCTTGTTCGGTACAGCATGCAATGTCTTCTTCTCCGGTCACTACTCGTCCCTGTAAAATTTACAACAAATAATTTAGACCCCTCTCTCTTCCAGCACTTTCCCTATCAATTCCCCAAACAGCGTCTTTTTAGACCCTAAAAATTAGAAATTAAAAAATGTCAGATAAGTGGTATGTAAATAGGTAGACCCCCATTAGGCAGGCAGGGCCAGTATGTAGGCAGGCAGGGACAGTATGCAGGTAGGCAGGGACAGTATGCAGGTAGGCAGGGACAGTATACAGGCAGACAGGGCCAGTATACAGGCACAGAGCCACTTATTGGAGACAGGGACAGTATATAGGAAGGCAGGACAGTGTATAGGCAGCAGGGCAGTGTATAGGTAGGGAGGGCTATTATAGGCAGCCAAGGCAGTGTATAGGTAGGCAGTGCTTTTTATAGGCACCCGGGCAGGATATAGCAGCCAGGGGGAGGGCATCATATTGCCAGGGCAGGGTATAGGTAGCCAGGGCAGGGCAATCATTTTAGCCAGGCAGGGTATAGGTATCCAGGGCAGGGCATTATATAGCCAGGGCAGGGCATCATATAGCCAGGGCAGGGTATAGGTCCCAGGGCAGGGCATCATATAGCCGGGGAGGGTATAGGTAGCCAGGGCAGGTATAGGTAGCCAGGGCAGGGATCATATAGCCAGGGGAGGGTATAGGTATCCAGGGCAGGGCATCATATAGCCAGGGCAGGGCATAGGTAGCCAGGGGGAGGGCATCATATAGCCAAGGCAGGGTATAGGAAGCCCGGCAGGGCATCAGTAGCCAGGGGGAGGGAACGTAGCCAGGGCAGGGCATCTGTAGCCAGGGCAGGGCAACAGTAGCCAGGGCAGGGTAACGTAGCCAGGGCAGGGCTCATATAGCCAGGGCAGGGGGATCTATTCCAGGGCAGGCATAATAGCCGGGGGGCGGTGCCA
>JAODAL010038262.1:0-39423 GCA_025379985.1 Phyllomedusa bahiana
GATACCCTACGGGTCCTCATTCAAAATCATAATTTTGTGGGGCCCCTTCCGAAATTTTTGTGCAGGTCCCAGAGTTGGGAGTCACACCTATCAGACTTTGATGGCATATCTTAAAAATATGCCATCAAAGTCTATGGTGGGAACATCCCTTGAAAGGGGTTTTATCACTACAATGATTAGCTTTCAACATTTAGGGACAGGTAATTGAAGACTTTTTTAAATACATTGGACTTTTGATTTTACTTTAGTCAGGAGACGAGAGATTTTATCTGCTCCGAGTACACACAAGTTTCTGTTGACCAAAAACTATGAAAAATTTTGATTAAAAAAAAAAAAAGGATGCACTATGGCTGGGACCACTCTAGCAACAAATTATCCTAACAAATTACTTTTTTTACAATAAGCAATTTTTTCCCAGACCTCACAGCACAGCGGTTTTGTTTACTTAAAAACACTCCTGCACTTTTCAGTGTCATAGCTTAGCTAGTTACAGAGAAGCTAAATATGCTAAAATCACTGCCATAGAACCACCCACAACCTGACAAGGCATAGTGGAAGAAAAGCTGCCCGTGAAACTGCTTGATGAAAAACCCATTTAAAGGGGTTCTGTAAGATTGGTTTTCAGGTTGTTTTTGAAGCTAAAAAAAGGGGGGAATCTGATGTGTTGGGGAAGAAAGGAGAAATTTGGAGCCTTTGTGAGGAGCTGATAAAGAACAAGAAAAGGTCATGTAGGAACGGGGTTTCATAGGGAAAATTCGGGGGGCCACTGAATGAATCCCCCCGGGGTCGGGGCCACCTTTTCCGCCATTTTCCGGCAGAATCTGCGCCTGATTTAGTCGGGCCGGGGGGGCGCCATACAAAGCAAAAAGCCGCTGCGCTCCCGTTTTTTGGGGCGCAGTGCGGGTCCGGGGCGCAGTGGGGGGCTGGCCATGATTCGGCGCCGGGGGGTAGTGCGGCATACGGGGGGAAAAGTCCCCGGGAAAGGGGGTGGGGGTTTGGGGGGGGGGGGGGGTTGGGGGGGGGGGGGGGGGGGGGTTGGGGGGGGGGGGGGGGTGGGTGGGAGGGGGCGTTTAACATTCTCAAAAAGAAGCAAACCTAAAAAAAAAAAAAAAAACATAAAACAAAATCACTTTCCAAATCCTAAAATTCAAAATTTTGGATATTGGAAATTGCCGGGAAATACATAATTCAAATTCAGAAAGCTATTTCTGATTGTCGGGGAAAACCACCCAAATAGGAGCGACAGTGAACCTTAAAACCTATGGGAATTTAACCAATCAGAACCCGGCGGGATATTTTAAAATACAGAAAAATGCTGAAAAGAGCGATTTGGGGGAAGCACCGGGGACTTGGCTACCACCAATCAGAATAGGAGCGACAGAGACCCTTTTAGCCTAGGAAAATTATTGACCAAACAGAAAGGAGCGACAGAGACCCATTCTAGTCAAGGAGAATTTAAAACCAACAAATCCACGGGGGATAATTCAAAACAGTAAAAAAAAAAAAAAAAAGGACTGATTGGCTGAGATAGCGGGTGCTTGGCTATTCCAGCCAACAAGCCGAGCTACTTCTCCCAAAATAGTCATGGAATAGGGCTACTGAAATTCCCCGGGCTCACGCCGTGCGGCAGAGGAAAATAAAAAAAATTTTTTATTAAATGTAAAACATCAGATAAAAGCAGAACACCTTTTTTACAAATAAAACATTAAAAACCCGAACAAAAGCTTTTTTCGCCGAGACCGGGCTACATAGGGAATTGGGAATAAGGAATTGCCGGGGAAATACAAAAATTCAAATTGTTTAACATTTTCATTGGTCGGCAAACCACCAATCAGAAAAGGAGCGACAAGTCCCATTATATCCTAGGAGAAGTTTGGACCAATCAAAATCAAAGTGGGGGAAAAATTCAAAATACAGTAAAAAAGCAGAAACGAGCCGATTGGGTTTGAAGCGGCGGGGGGCTCGACCAGCTTACCCAAAATCAGACCCGCGATCAACTTTCTCAAAAGATTTTCTATGGGGAAAAAAAAATTCGAGGGGAGCTCTGGGGTTTTGGCTAAGTTAAAAAGAGGCCCGTTTTTTGGGACCAAGGGGAAGAGCGAGCGACACCCTATGGGTTTTTCAAATGAAATTTCGAAATCAAACTGTACAGGGCCGAAATCAATTAAAACAAAAACCGAATTTGTCCCATGTGAATAAAAAAATAAAATAAGAAAATGGGGGTAACGAAAAAAAAATTTTAATTCAAAAAAATCATGTTTAAATCTTTATTTTCCCGTTACCCAAAGGGATCAATAGTATGGGGCAACGCCGCTTAAACCCAATACTCGTTTCGCATTTTTAACCCGTAATTTTTAACTGTCCCGCCTTTGAATAGGATTGGCAAATTTTTCCCCCATAGGATATAAAAGGGGGCATTTTCGCTCCTATTCTGATTGGTCCCAAATTTTCCCCCAAAGGTTTTTAATTTGGGGCCTTGTCCTCCCCATTCCCGATTGGGGTGGTTTATGCCGACCAAAGAAATAGCTTTAAAAAAATTTTAATTACTGTATTTCCCGCATTCCCCTCCAAATTTCAATTCCCTAATTTCGCCGGTCCGGCGACAAACCCCGTTTTCGGGGTTTTAAAATGCTTTATTTGTAAAGAAGGTTTTTTGGGTTTTTTAAACCCGATAATGTTTTTTAAATTTTAAAAAAATCAAATTTTTTTAAAATTTCAAAATTCCATGCCCACGCCGCTGAGTGCCCAGATTTTTAGGCCCCAACTCTCCAAAGCAAAAGGGGGAATAGCTCGCGCTCGATTTTGGGTGTGATAGGCCCAAGGGGACCCCCTAGCTTTAGCCAATCAGCTCTTTTTTTGTCCCTTTTCTGTAAATTTTAATTAACCCGCCGTTGGGTTTCCCGAAATTTGGGCTAAACTTCCCCAAAATTTTTAAAGGGTTTACTGTCGCTCCCTTAATAAAAGATTGGGTGGTTTATGCCCCACCAATGAGAAAGGGTTTTAGAATTTTTAATTACTGGGAAATTTCCCCCCCAAAATTTTCCAAAAACCAAAATTTTTTCCGGGGGAAGGGCCCCCTTAAAAGGGGTTTTTTGGGGAAAAATTGGTTTTTTTTTTTTTTTTTTTTATTTTGTTTAAATTTTTTACGTTCAGCCGTTTTTTTTTGACACGTTTTTCCCCTTTTTTTTAAAAGGGGATTTTTTTGGAAACAAACTCCTGCCCGCACGAAACGGAGCGCCGAGATTTCTTGGGCGCATCTTCTATCTGCTTCCTCGCATCTTCGGGTCCTGCTTTAATTTTCCCCCTTCCGGGGCCTATAGACCCAAAAAAAAAACCCGGGCGCTTTTTCGGAGCTGCCCAAACGCTGCCTTCGCCTGCTTTTTGGGCCACTCGCCATCGTACATGCCCGGGGCATAACCCCAAAAAACGCAGCCCCGTCCCGGGCCCCCGGAAAACCCCTTTACCCCGCCCAAATGCCCCCCCCCTTCAATTTGGGCGCAGCTGAAAGTGGCGAACACTGGGACCCAACACTGAATCCCCCGTCCCACACGGGATTCGGGGTGGGAGCGCAGTGGGAAACCCAAAAAAAAGGTGGGGGAAAAGGGCCCGATCATACTGTCGCCCCGGAGATTAAGGCAGAGATTTTTTGGAGGGGGGAGGATGGGGGAAAAGCCCTTTTAGGGCCCCTTTATAATATGAACTTGGGAAAATTTTCTGGGCAATGAGAAGCCAGTGTAGGGATTGGCAGAGGGGGTGAAGGGGAAAACCGACATCATTCCACCCAATTTTCATCGGTTCCATGAGGGGCAGGCCCTCTCCATGGCCCTAAATCCCGCTGCCCTAAATTTTCAACCCGGGTGAGCTGTTTACTTTTTTTGCTCATTGATAAGACCGCCCACTGGACCCTTAAAACCCCAAAAAAACTAAGTTAAATTTTTTGAAAATCAAATTCTACTAAATTTTTCCTTTTCTCCACAAAACCCAAGGGCCCCCATGTTTGAAAACCCGTCCCAGGTCTAAAATTTACTTTTTTTGCCCATAGCAACCAATCAGAGCCCCCTACAAACCCGAGGGGCTTTCCCCTTTTTATTTCTCCAGAGCACTAATGAAAAAGGGAAAGGAAACGCCTGATTGGTTTTCTATTTGGGGAAAAAAAATTTAAAATTTTTTTGACCCCTAACATTTTTTTATACATGTGGCCCTAGATATCCCAAAGTGCCACTCTGCCTGCAAATTCAGTACAAACTTTGTGTTCCAGGGGTTTCCCTTTTAAACCACAGGGGTCCCAACTGGGCCTTTCCCTTTTTGGGGAAAATAAAAAACCCCATCAGCATTTGTATAATCTATAACTGTGGCATCAGGGGGTTTTAGTTTTCCCAAAAGCTGGAGAGCCGCAGTTTTGACACCCCTTCTTTAAACCCGTTTTTGTTTCTGTGGTTTTTAGGGCGAGGCAGTGACTGGCCCCATCCGCTTCAATTTCCGGGAACTAAAGGGTTAAATCCCATTTCCACTAATTAAGTCTCTGTGATACTCAGAAAAGGAGTCATCTAAGAATCCAACTTTCTCCCTTGATGTGCTGGAATATAAAGTGTTATCTCTTTTGAGGCCGCTGTAATTGAGCACTTTACAACTATCTGCCTTCACATCAGCCTTGATCAAAGAAGGAGAAGCAGCGACTGCGACAGTCCCATCACCGCTCCATCCTCTCATAACACAGTCTTCATATCCTTCCTAACAAATCTAGGCGATCTCATAAAGGACAAAAATAACTTCCACTCTTCTTAAAGGGTTTCATCTCATTGAAAGGAACACAGACCTTCACAGACTTGAAATCATGTCACTCCAGGCGATGCTTGGAAAAAAAAGTATATTTAGCCTACGCCTGACAAGAGGTTTTTTTTTACCATTATGAAATCAGTAATGCTTGACAACTATAATATTAAATATAGAAGTCTACCCCAGGCATAGAAAAAAGTCAGCAAACTTTTATTCACAGAAAAAAAAACAAAAAACAAACAAACACCCTTGTGTCCTTTAATCCTGTTTTTTTTATAATATGTCAAAAGAAGCCGCCATGACTAACGGGACAGCAGATTTTCACATGAGTAGTGGTCAGCTGCTACTTTCCCTTCCGCAGCCACCACTACAGGTGGAATGTAGTATTACATCATCTATCTGAAACGCGTCAGTCTGGATGATGGATGACCCTGTTTTGTGGATATTTTTAACTTATAGATGACGAGTTTTTTAATGAATAATATATATTTTTTTTCATGCTGGGTTGGATGCTGGAGCTTTTGTTCTGAGTGTTGTTTGCACGTGATTTGGCTCTCCATTTGCTCCGTGGCAACCACCGGTTGTGGACTCTAATATGGTATTACGGTGAGCTGTAAGCAAAGAAAAAAGCACCAGCTATCCAGCGAAGTGTATTATTATCCCTTCATTTCCATTTAGTTAAAAAGATTCTACTAGTGGACTATATGTCTACACAAAAAAAAAAAGGCACTAAAACCCCACGCTGATGCGTTTCAGACTGTAGCCCTTCGTCACGGTGAGTTGTTTTTCTTCTTTCCATAATCACCGATCCAGCACTGCCAGAAGGGTCATTATAAATAATAATGCGATTTGAATGTGTGTGTCTGTGTACCTACAGTTTATACCAGAAGTTTACATACACTACATAGAAAGCCCCATCTGCAGGTTGTTCTCACTATCTGACATGAAATCAGAATAAACCTTCCCCATTTTAGGTCAATTAGGAACTAAAATTATTTATATTTGCCAAATGCCAGAAAAATGAGAGAATTTTTAAGGCTTTTTTTTTTTATTACTTTCTGCAAAGTCAAAAGTTTCCATACATTTCATTAGTATTTGGTAGCATTGCCCTTACACTGTAGGACTTGGGTCAAACGTTTTGGATCCTTCCACAAGCTTCTCACAGTAGTTGGTAGGAATTTTGTCCCATTCCTCCTGACAGAACTGGTGTAACTGAGCCATGTTTGTAGGTTGCCTTGCTCGCACCGGCCTTTTCAGCTTTGCCCAAAAATTTTCAATAGGATTGAGATCAGGGCTTTGTGATGGCCACTCCAAAATATTGACTTGGTTCTCCTTAATCCACTTTGTAACCAGTTTGGCAGTAGTTTCAGGTCATTGTCCATTTCCTCCCAAGCTTTAACTTACTGGCTGATGTCTTGAGATATTGCTTCAGTATTGCCACATAATCTTCTTTCCTATCTATTTTGTGAAGTGCACCAGTCCCTTCTGCAGCAAAACAACCCCACAACATGATGCTGCCACCCCTGTGTTTCACAGTTGGGATAGTGTTCTTAGGCTTCCAAGCTTCTCTCTTTTTCCTCCAAACGTAACGATGTCAAAATGTGAACAGCATGATAAGGAGGACTATTTAATCTCAATTCAAATTGATCTCCTAAATTTAATGGGCAATTCAGGGATCAAACATCTGTTGTGAATTTTGCCATAAAGCTCCTTAGAGTTCAGCAAGTGGTGCAAAAAGTACTGAAACACTGAACAGCTGTTAAGTTAAGAGATGTTCTCATTTAGTGCATTTAAAAATTTTTAAAGAAATTTAGGGCGACATGTCCCATTAGGGCTACTCCATTTTTTTTGGGTGTATTTTGCACCAAAAAACTGTTGATACCATATTCTCTATATAAATTAACTGTTGTACACCAAAACTAGGCACATTTGACACTTTAGAATGCGCCTAAAATAGGCGCATCACATATGCTAGCAATGATATGCAATGCGCCCTTTTTTTTTGTATATGCCTAAATTAGGCGCATTAAATATACTATACAAGGAATACCACACGCCAGATGTTTGGCAGGTTTATTTATTCAGGCGCATTATACACATTTAATGCACCTTAAAACTGACGTGGGAGCGCCTCTTTTCTGACATGTTGCCCTTAATTTTTATCCTGAAATTTCAGCTAAAGATCCCTAACTTTTTGTGAGTAGTGTGTGTATGAAAAAATAAAAATAAAATATATATAATATTATATATAATATATTATATATATATATATATTATAAAACACTCACCCCGGGCCCCTTTATTAGGTAACCTGTCCAACTGCTCGTTAACCCCTTTAATTTCTAATCAGCCAATCACATGGCGGCAATCAGGATTTTGGCATTAGACCCGGGCAAGACAATCTCCTGCAGTTCAAACCCAGCATCATTATGGGGAAGAAAGGTGATTTGAGTGCCTTTGAACTTGGCATGGTTGTTGGTACCAGAATGGCTGGTCCCCTGAGTATTTCAGAAACTGCTGAACTCTCCATGGAATTTCACGCATAACCACACTAGGTTTTATACAGAGAAATGGTCCGAAAAAAGAAAAAAACATCCAGTGAGCGGCAGTCCTGTGGGCTGAAATGCCTTGTTGATGCCAGAGGTCAAAGGATAATGGGCAGACTGTGTCGAGCTGATAGAACAGTCAACAGTGGACTCAATAGCCACCCGTTACAACCAAGGTTTAGCAGAAGACATCTCTGAACGCACAGGTACGGAGGTCGAACTTTGAGGCAGATGGCTACAGCAGCAAAGACCACCAAACCGGTGCCATCACCCTTTTCATCAAGAACAGAAACTGAGGCTCCAATTTGCCCTAGCTCATCTAAATTGCACAGTAGAAGGATTGGAAAAAAAACATTGCCTGGTCTGATGATTCATCGATTTACAGCTGCACATTCTGAAAGTAGGGTCAACTTTTGCTCAACAACAGAAACATGGATCATCCAGCCTTGTATCAATCGTTCAGAGCTGGTGGTTGGTGTGGTGTCATTGTGTGGGGAATATTTTTCTTGGCACTCTTTTGGCCACCTTTGTACCAATGAGCATCGTTGCACAACACCTTGTGGAATCTTATGCCACGAAGAATTGGAGGCAGTTCTGAAGGCAAAAGGGGTTCCAACCATTACTCATGCATGTTAGTACTAAATAAAGTGGCCGGTGAGTGTATAAATATATACTATATTGTTCCTATCATTATTAAAGGACAGTAGACTTCATTTTCCTTTACATTTTCCTATACAAAAATCAAAGGGATACCAGCAGAGAGTTTGCCTATAGGATACTTTTTTGCATGAGGTGGATGCATGGGGTCACGACCACAGGCACACCCGTGTCGGTGTTCCCTGCTATCAACGCTTTGCTGGCAGTTACTCATCTCTCCTCGTTCCTGCTTCACTCCTGTCTGCGGCCTGTGACCAACGCACGCATATCGGCTCTTTGAGACTTAAAGGGCAGGAGCACTTAGAAATGTCCAATGGCTGGCCACCTGACTCTTCTTAAGGAACTTCCACCCCGATACCTGTGCCAGATTATTGGTGTTCCTGCTGAGTGTTGCTTCGTTACCTGTGTTCTGTGATTTCTGGTTGTGACCCCTTGTTTTTGAACTTTAAGAGTACGTTTTGCCTGCTGCCAGCCCTGACCTTCCTGCCTGTGACCCTGAATACGCCTTTGCCTGCTCCTTCTGTACCATGCTTGTCACCTTGGCTGACACAACGAGCGACAAAGTCAAGGGCAACGACCTGGGAGTTCCCCGCAGCCAAGTCCATGCCACCTTCCAGCGGGCTCTGGTGAATACTGGGGGTCTCCTTAGACTCCGCTCCTTGGCGTGGTCTGCATCATCTCTCGCAGTGACCCAGGGGATCCACACCTGCATCCGTTACACATGGTGTTTTATGAATACATAGACAGTGTCATGGAATTCATATACCTCCGACATGTAAGTACATTACATTAGACAGAGCACAGGCTGCACTATTACAAAGGAAAACTAGGGGACTTCCGGTTCTGGCGCCGGCGCATGAAGACGGGGTGAGGATAGGCTCCCCGCACCCGCCGGCTTTATACCGCCATTAGCTGCACAAAGCAGCGCTGACCTGGCCGAAAACCGTGGGAGTAGCTCCCCCGAGCACCGGAGCATATTCCCTGACAGAAACCGCCCGGACTTTGCCGCGTCACTGCAGCCCTCGGGGCACGGGACAAGCAGCGCACAGAGGCCGGCCTAGCATCCCTGAATGCGTCAGCATAGGGATGAACTGCCGCGCGCAGGCCAGCAGCATGAGGAGCGCGCACTGAGCGGCGGACTTGCCGGGTAAGGGACCTACTGCCGCCCCCTTTACCGCCGTGACACTAAACGGGACTGCCCGCACGCCAGCACCAACAACTGAAGGCCCCCTCATTTACATACCTCCTGCTGATATAAGTCCAGACTGTGCCACAGATGGCCGGAAGGCTGCGACGCGGCCCGTGCGATATTTAAAGTGGACACTGGACCCCAATAAACTGCATACTATAGTGCAAGACCACACCTGCTGATTCCACTCCCTGATTGAGAAAGTATTTACTCCGTAGCGCCCAACAAAGACCCGGAGCAGCACGTGACATCCAGCAGTTACACCTAAAATGGCTCTGCCGGCCACGTGACGTCCAGAGAGAAATAGAGGAAACCAACACAGTGCCATCAGCATCAGGGGAGGGGGACAACGCATTGACTCTCCTGGAAACCTTGCCCAGCAGGGATCCCAGGGCTCGCTGAATCCAGCCTGCACTGTGCCGAATGATTACAAGCTCCTGGCTTACAGAAGTGGCAA
Organism: Phyllomedusa bahiana; assembly: GCA_025379985.1. NCBI lineage: Eukaryota > Metazoa > Chordata > Amphibia > Anura > Hylidae > Phyllomedusa > Phyllomedusa bahiana. Next base: position 9,626 of record JAODAL010038262.1, read on the forward strand.
GACAAATAAGCACCAGACTCTGCAAGCGGCTCTGAATCACACCGTCCAGGGGCCTCTCTGTTCAAGCAGCATGCAGGTATGTTCATGTTCACTCTGCCAGACTCGAGAGAATAGAGAGAACAGAGTAAATTACGTGTAGACTGACAAACAGCACTCTGAACGCGACGTCCTTAAACTCTGCGCCAAGGCCACAACTGGTGTCATGAAAAAATTCCAGAGATCAGCACACTGGGCCAGTAGAAAGAGGAGAAGTGTTATTTAGAAAAAGACTGCCAATACAAAAGCGTCATAAAAACCACAGAAATTAAAGAAGCAGAACAGAGAGACATGAGGACACGACCGCTGACGATGTTTTCGGCGGTAGTATTCGTAGCACAGTGTACTTAGAGCCTCAGCCTTAAGTAGTGTTCATGAAATCAATAACATTTCCTAAAAATGGGAACACCTGAGAAGGAAACCCTTACCTGGTAACGAGAACGCCGTCCGCCATGATGTCAGACCAGAAGGCATACAACCGGAAGCCGCGCAAACCGGAAGCGTAAGAGTGGAACGCAAATGCTCCCTAACATGAAATACAAGATGCAAAGTAATACCGAGCAATATCCTGAAAACCGAAAGCGGAAATAGCATCAGTAAAAATACAAGATGCGTTCCCACTAAATCAAGTGGGAACTGTGCAGCAAGAACACATCGAAGACCTTGAAAACCGTGCTACCAGCTTGAGTAACCTGAGGCTATTTGGGGTCTCCCAGAAACGTTTCAAACAAGCTCTACTTCAACACCCTCTGCCAAGGAAGATGCTGCCTGCTGTCCTGGGCATCAACCAACGGCTGCCGTATTGAGAGAATACACCGAGTAGGCCCCGGAGGGAGAACAGCCCCAGCATCTAAAATCCAAGCAATATGGCAGAAAAGTCTCAACTGTGATAATGAAGTCCTGACTTTAATTGATAAGGCTTGAAAATCCTGAGGCGTATCGCATTCTCAACAAGTCCCACTCCAACTCCAGTACAATAAACAGTGTTGCGCTATTTGAAGATTTCTCTGCAAGAGTGTCACCCAAGAAGAGGCGCGTCCTTAGCAAACTCTTGTACGGCACTATTAGCCACAGAAGATCCGACTACCAGATTAATCTAACCCGGCCACCCCAAGTGCTTGGATCCTGATGGCCCTCCCCGGTTCTTCCAACTCGCCTGCGGAAGAGCGGAAGAAGATCTACGTGACCTTTATGAGCTCCATAGGATAACCCGTTCTCCAAAACCCCAGCTCTGTCACCACTATCACGCTGAGACGACTGCAAGCTGATAACCCTTGAGACCATCCCAGAGGAGTACATAAAGAGACCACGTGGGCTGCTGCTCCGGCTATCCTGTCAACCACTCCCAACTTTCCCTAAAAAGAAAGCGCTTCAGCCCGAGACGAGACACTGCCGATCGTACTCTACCCCTGACTGGAGTGAGACTGGTCCACCTGCACCGCGAGGATCAGGTTCGGGAGAGGTGGTGATGAGTGTGGACTGCGTATGAACATCCTTGATCATTTCCCTGTATAGAAGGCAAGAGTAGTCCATAGGGTTCCTTTGTCATAGGGTCCTTCCAATAACTTGTCTAGACTGTCCTTGAGATGCAATTGCATCTCATCACAAATCTGTTTATATGCCCAATCCTGAGAACCCTAAATTTACAAGGTTTTTCTGCCGTGTGGGAGGTGGGCAAGGTTTCTTGTCGGGGATAAGTTTCTTCATGCTAAAGGGAAAAAAGATGGAGTCCTCCCAACGCCATTGGAAGGCAGGGGCACGCAATAGCCCCCCGTCAGCGTCATTTCACGTTCTTGCCGATAGGCAAAGGTTTACATGCTTGTTTATGTCAGTTTAACTGTGTATATCGACATTTTGTCTATTTTTCACTGCGCGTCCATTGAATCACACTCTGACACAGTGTGCCCCAGAAAATTTGCTAAAAAGTCCTACCTTTCCCGGAAACACTCATTGCCCAGCCCACAGCTCTCCCATATCGAAATATCCATTAACCTTTATATGCGGATGCATCTCGCCCGAATAAACGTATGAAGGTTAGTCGGCATCCTAAAGGAGCTCCGCCCTGATGTGGTCCTCTGCAGGAAACACATCTGAAAGCTTGTAGACATTAAGCGATATGGAGAAGCTGTTGGGTGGACCACGCCTTAGGTCCCCTGTCCGTGCTGGGTAAGGCATGGGTAGTCCACGCATATTCACAAAAATTTTCCATTTGAGCTAGTTTCACATGAGCATGATCTGGAGGTAGAGTCTCCTCCCATTTAGTCATTAAGTGGGAAAATTTGACCTAAGCATCTTCTTTAATATCAATGGCCACAAATGGGGTCAGAACCGGTATTTTTTTAAGGAGTTAGCATAGAGGATTTGCACCGATCAAAACCGATCCAAGTTATTGGAGGAGACATGAACGCAAGCTGTAGATCAGGTGAAGATAGAATGGAGGGCCGCATCCCAAGTAAATAACAAGGGCATTCCCACTTCTCAAAAGGGGAGTCTTAGGTGCCACCTCATGGACACCGCAAGACTTCATGAATGCGTGAGGAAGCGAAATCCCGATGACGTGAACACACTTACTAATCACCCGATCCACCATCCTTGGTCCGAGTTGGACCATCTTCTGTTTTCGGACTCCCTTCCAACCCAGAGTCGAAAATGCAAAATCTGAACATGTCATGACTCTGATCACTCCCCACATCTCATAGATTTGATGGAATTTTTTTTTTTCCAAGTGTACAGATTATTATCTGGAAATTTCCTGCCTATCTCGGAATGGGGGGGAAAAATAAAAAACAAAGATAACCACAAAGACAGATTCTTTAGCTAGATGGTTAGGGGTTGTGTGTATGAACATATGCTCCGATAACCTGACTCACCGGGCGACCCCTCACCTATATTGGACACAGCGAAGGCGGTACTTAGGGCAGGGTCATAAGCCCTATACCTCTGTCTATAAACGCAAACTGAAAGGCATACCCACCTGACTTGCCTCAGAAAGAGTTAGGTAGACCTAAAAGACGCTTATCTTTGGAGAAAGTCGATAATCCCAACGAGACTGGGAACAGGCCAAAAGAGAGTTCGACCTTGGGCAGATCGCACAGATGAATTACATAGTCACACTTACACTCCACACTCTTCAGGTATGGAAACAAATCCCCGGGAAACTTCCTTTCCCCGGCTACTGAAAGGGGCCTACAACCTGTCGCACATACAAGCACTCCGCACACCCGGAAGGTACCATTACCACTGATCCGGCCGGCAAAGATTAATGACACGCTCCAGACACAATTTTATTCCACACTTGTACTCATCATAGGGTCAATTTCAAGTAGAGGTGGACGGGCGATTCCTCTCTAAAGTCAAAATTGCCGCACTTGTCAGATCTCCAGAATGGAAGGAACATGAATGCGACATAACTGAGGAGGGAGGATAACCAGATGGCTATTCCGCCACTTGAAGGCAGGCAAGCCCCAGGACCAGATGGTTCTCTGGGGAGGTATACAAATCCTGATTGATCAGATCACCCCGCATCCTCAACCCGAATATTACAACTCAAATAATACATAATGAGCCGTCGCCCCAGAATCAAAAAACGGCATGACATTAAAATTATCCCGAAGAAATGGAAAGACCCGCTGTTTCCCCTGCATCATATAGGCCCATGATCCCTCATCACAGACATTTACCAAAAATCTTGTCTAAGATACTGGCAGAATCGCCTTCGCCGGTTTATCCCGCAACTGATTAGACCCTCCCAAAAGTTAATCAAGGGAAGAGCGGCGGTGGGAAACATCCAGGAAAGTGACTAGCGGTATTGGAAAGGGTCCCGACACAAACCAATGCCATGGTGAGGCCTGTCCTGGTGGCCTTAGATGCAGAAAAGGCCTTGATAACGTGCATGGGACGCTTGTTTGAGTCCTTGGACACCATGTAATTACAGGGACGTTTAGGTCACACTCCTCTCTGCCATCTGATGATGACCCAACACCCAAATACATACGACCGGGTTTCCTTTCTCCAAAAATCCCCCTCCAGAAAGGCAGACAGGGGTGTCCGCTTTCCCCTTACTTTTTAAATTGCCTAGAACCCTTGGCACGGGCACTTGAGGATTCTGACCTCTTCTGCGGGAACCGGAATAGGAGACAAATGAGGTGAAAGACCGCGCTGTTTGTGGCGGACTAACTCATACGAATTCATGTCTGCTCCCCTGACCCAGCTGCTCACCAGTGCTTGGAATTGCTGCGATAATCGGCACGCTATCAGGGTACAAAGTAAACCACCCCGTAACCAAGAGTGAATTGTTAGAAATTTGGCCCTAACAAAACAAATAAAACAAGCTAAGCTATCACAGTCCCAGTGGGCGAACATGGGATTGGAACATTACACTGGCTCCGGAACACATCAGCACCTATTTGTGTATCAAGGTGGGTAGGGACTCCAGACCTTCGATGTATAGAGTTAAATATTCCACCTCTTATAAATAAGATCTCCCAAGACTGAAGCGTTGGACCTCACGGCCACTGTCCACTCGCCGGTAGATTGTCACGCCATAAAGATGGTCGCTTCCACAGCTGCTATACCCCCCTACAGACCCTCCCATATCCCTGCACTCATACGGACATCAACCCACATTAACTCATGCTTCTCCAGATTTATAAAGGGCAGAAAAAACCCGCATTTGCATTACAAAAACTGATCCTGCCAGTTAGTGCAGTGGGCTGAATCTCCCAATGTTAGGGTTATAACCTGAGACTGTCTGACGTCGTCACATGCTAGACTGGATTGGGGGGTCATTTCCCACGCTTTTCAAATTGTGAATTAGAAAGAGAATTAGATGCGCCTTGGCACCCACAAGGCCTTGCCTCCATACCAGGTTATCCTAAGGTTGCCTTCTCTATTAAGTTTGTCACCATTGTTCCGAGACACAATAATGTCCTGAAAAAGAAGTTGAGGAAACGCTTAAGGCCGTTCCTTTCGCTCTCTCCAAGGACATGCCATTTGGGATCATCCTGAAGTTTTCCGCTGGGGTCAGAGCAACCCTATGTTTAGGAAAGAGGAGGGAGTCGGGTCTGGCCAACGCGGGACAGTTAATGCATGTGAGCTTCTCGGAATAGCTAAGCCCCTGGTAGAATGCTTGAGATGTTTCCCTTACACCAAATCACACTACAGCTTTTGCTGCCTATCAGTTCTCTATTTTTTGTAATGGGAACTAAAGATGTCTCCAAGGAGACCATCCCTAACGATTTTGACACTTTTGTCACCGACTCACAGTGGAGACATATTGTCTATCAGGCTCTATGCTGACAGAAGGGTGGGTGCAGGAAACGGGTTAGCTTCTCAGGCATTCCACGTACTGATCCCCGCCTTGGTGATGCCCAGATCCCAGATATATCCAGAAGGTGGTGGTGAGCATACGGAAAACACATCACTGTGAGACCTGGCCGGAAACGTACTCAAGATAATACACAACACGGCAATCAACGCCCTTTCAATCTCGCCCGCCTCTATCAGAACTTCCCCAATAGATTGGCAGCACTGTCTGCCCTAAATGCGTCGCACACATAAAACGGACCTATGCACGTCTGTGGTAATTGCAGCTATAATTACACAAGCATACTGGGACGACAATCCTTCAATACATTCCAGCTTCACTTCGGGTCACCTAGAGAAACCATAATGAAACTCCAGATCTTCCACTGCCCAGGCCTCCGGACGCAGATGGGGAACCGGTTTCTGAGGATTCAGCTCACTCTACCCGGTTTTCCCGGAAATAGTTCACTTGCCTTTTGGCAGCAAAAGAAGCCTCTGCAGTTATGGCTGAAGCCCACCTCCCGTCAATCTCCGGGGTCATAAAGCACGCTGGAAGTGATTAACCTGATAGCGGACAGACCTGGAACAAAGAGAGGCGCAAGGTAGATTTCGAACCCAGGTTTTTTCAGAACGTTGAGAACCCTTCATAAATGCGCGATTATTCCGACAGAGATATAGAAGTCACTTAGGCGAGGTTCAAATATACCAATAGGTAACTGTAGGGAAAGGGAAATCGGGGGCACGCTGGGAGACTTCAAGTCTGCGGAACTTTGTGGCCTTAAGTATATGCAGGATCCATTAAGTACCACACGGTCCACGAGAGATTAAGATAGGACGCACGTAGTAGTTTGTACTTTAGTAGGTGTAGTTATTTTGTTTAATTTAATTTCTTTTATACCCATGTAAGAGTGATTTGAAATTTTTTTCTCTGTAAAGCAACTATCTACATATTCCCAGTGCACAGGCCCGGATATTAAGCAAATAACTTGATATTGACCACAATTACATGTCCAAGAGATATGTGTTAACACTGTTTAAGCTGTTATGAAATGCAATAAAAATTTTTTAAAACAAAAACAAAGGAAAACTGATTGTTGACCCAGAAACTGTACCTTTGTATCTCGTCATTCACATGCACCAGTGCTGTGACTCACCGATCTTGCCTATGCTTGTGAATGGCAATAGAGGTATCATCATCGGCGGTCCCTCGAAACAAGAATGACGCCCATCAAGGTTACTTATGTGTATGGAGACGGCTCAGCAGTCCAGTCCTCGACCACAGATCCTGGGACAGTGGAAGCAAGAAGTTCCACTTGGGAGCTGCTTTCGCAAACCCGGGTTCTTTTACCTCTCCTTTCATTGTCATCTATTGTCTACCCCATTGGAGAGACGTGTATGCATCCTATTACAATTGGTACATGTTTTAGCAGCTGGAAACTAAAGTTTACTCCTGATAATTTCACAGCTGTAAGTTACACCACTTTCTGGCAACAATGGCGCGCATTAGCCAAAAAAAAAACAAAAAAAACAAAACACATTGTGTACACCAGAACACATCAGCTAATAAAGTCCCCCCATTGTAATGTATATAGAACAACAACATAAGAATCCACTAAGTAATAATAGATGATGTTAAGCGGAGACAATGGGGCACATTTGTTATGGAAACCGTACCTAGAATTCTGGTGCAATTTGTGCCAAAAATAGTGGCATATGTGCTTAAAAACTACACTACATGATTTAGAAACCTCGGCACCTCATATGACAAAGAGAATGGTTCCTTGGAATAATGGGGTATGGCTTTGCAGAAAGTAAGCATGGTTTAGCACGCAGCGCAATATGCTGAAAAAGGCTCCAAAATTATGCTGCAAATACAGTAAGCTAACTAATAAAAATAATAAACCTATAACAATAGGGCTTATATAGGGAAGAAAAATGACACTGTACAAATGCAGAGTGCCGCAAAATTAGAACAGCCGCCAAGAAAAAAGAAAGCGTCAAAACTACCAAAATTATAGTAAAACATAAATGTTATTAATAGATTTAAAAAAAAACAAAAAAAAAACTTTATTGCTCTATGACTTCTTAGTCAGGTTGGTTATAATTTTCATGTTTGTTACAGGTGTATTTACTATTCCAGCCTATTTACTTGATATTAGATGGCCTTTTTCTGGGAGATTTTTCCATCGTATTATTTTGATTTTTACTTTTATTGTATTTTAAATCCTCTAGAGTATTAACATTTTTGGGCAGTTTCGCTGCTTTTTCTCGATTGATCAACTAACAAACAATGTAAACTTAGACTAGACAGTTCTAACCTGCGCCATATTGACCAACACTATGATAAATGTGGTGCATTTTAAGACTGTCTAGTCCAGCGGTGTCAAACTGCGGCCCTCCAGCTGTTGGGAAACTACAACTCCCATCATGCCCACTGTTATAGATTATACAAATGTATGATGGGAGTTGTAACTTCCCAACAGCTGGAGGGCCGCAGTTAGTCTAAGTTTACACTGTGTGCCGCAATGGGCCTCATTTACTAACCCTGTCTAGCGGGAGACGGTCCTTGTTGCCCATAGCAACCAGAGCCCAGAGCAACCAAACAGAGCTCACTGCAACCACAGCTCGGCTTTCATTCCTTATACTGCTTTGATTGGTTGCTATGGGCCCTGATTGGTTGCTATGGGCAACAAAGACAGTCTTACGCCATGTTTACACGGCTTAATTGCGGGACGTAATGACGTCCCGCAATTACGCCGTGTGGACGGCGGGGCGGGGTGAGCGGGGGGCCGGCACTTCGTCGGCCCATAGACAATCACTGCTAGCGGCGCATATACGCCGCTAGAAAGTGACATGTTAATTATCTTCCCGCCCGGTGGCTTCGCCGGGCGGGGAGAGGAGACGTAATCCATAGTTCTCTATGAGAACTGTGAATTACCGTAATGAATGGCCAGTTTTCGGCCCGTAATTGGCGCACTTCGGCGCGTAATTACGGACCGAAATACGGCCCATTTTAAGCCGTGTGAACATGGCCTTACTGTTAGGCTATGTTCACACGGCTTAAAATGGAACGTATCTCTGCCTGTATTTCGTGCAGGACTGCGCAAAATACGGGGCGAGATGCGTCCCAGTCATTACGGTAATCCACAGTTCTCATAGAGAACTATGGATTACATCTCCTCTCCCTGCTCGCACAATACAACGAGCGGGGAGATAAGTGACATGTCAATTATTCACGGCATATACGCGCAGTGAATAATGATTGTCTATGGGGCCGGCGGACTGCCGCCCCCTCCTCCCCCGCTCCGGAGCACACGGAGTAATTGCGGGTGAAATACGTCCTACAATTACAATGTGAATAAGCCGTGTGAACCCTGCCTTAGAGTATGAGCCCTGATTGGTTGCTATGGACAACACAGACAGTCTTACTGTTAGGGTACGTTCACACGGTGTAAATTCGGCGCGCATTTCGCCGTGTATTTGCGCTCAATACATGGCGAGATGCGCGCCGCAATTACGGTAATCCATAGCTCTCATACAGAACTATGGATTACGCCTCGTTCCACTGCACGTACACTGCGATCGTATTGTACACGCAGGGAGATGTCAATTACTCGCGGCAAATATGCGCCGCGAGTAATGAATGTCAATGGGGCCGGCGGGCTACCGCCCCCCAACCCTCCCCGGGAGCAATATATCGTGTGAACATAGCCTTACTGTTAGGGTACGTTCACACGACAGCTTACTCGACGCTGACACTAATCGCCAAAAAAGTGTTGAATAGTCCGCACTTGCCCACCCGGCAGTTAAGAAAGGAAATGACTCACATTACACGAGGCAGATGATTTCTGCCTTCTATCCTTTATTATTGGCGTGTAACACACCTGAAAGAATTGACATTTCAATTTTTTGTAGGCGCGAACATTACGCACAGATAGCATTCGGCCATGTTCACACGGCTTAAAACTGGACGTATTTCAGTCCGTAATTACGCGCCGAAGTGCGCAAATTATGGGCTGAAAACGTCCCAGTCATTAGGGTAATTCACAGTTTTCATAGAGAACTATGGATTACTTTCTCCTCTCCCTGCTCGGCGAATCCACCGCGGGGGGAGATAAGTGACATGTGAATTACCAGCGGCGTATACGCGCCGCTGGTAATACAAGTCTATGGGTCGGCGAGGTGCCACCCCCCCCGGCCCTGCCCCCGCCCACACGGCGTAATTACGCCCTGCAAATATACCGTGTGAACATAGCCTTCATGTGAAATCAGCTTTGTCTGACTGATGGCAATCATTTTACACAGGGTATAGTGTAAACCAGTTTACAGTCTGATTGGACAGAGATTCTGGATAAACCCTTAGGCCATGTTCACACGGCTTATTTTGGGACGTACTGCGTGAATTACGGGCTGAAATACGTCCCAGTCATTACGGTAATCCACAGGTCTCATAGAGAACTATGGATTACGTCTCCTCTCCCTGCTCGTACAATACGGTGAGCAGGGAGAGAAGTGACATGCTACTTATTCATGGCGTATACGCGCCGTCGATAATGCATGTCTATGGGGCCGGCGAGCTGCCGGCCGCCCCGCCCACATACACACGGCGTAATTGCGGGGCAAAATACATCCCGCAATTAAGCCGTGTGAACATGGCCTTAGGGTATGTTCACACGGCATTTTTTGCTGTATTTTAGCACATTTTTTGCATTAAAAATAGCCCAAAATCAGCCTCAGACAAGTTTTATTGACTATAATGTAAAATACTCCTTGTTGTTCACACAAAGTGTATTTCACAAGTGTACATGCGAGCCGTTTTTTGGACGCAATTACAGTCGTAAAAAGAAGTGACATCAATTCTTTTTCGCTTGTAAAATCCCCATAGGAAACAATGGGGATAGGATTTTCAAAATACGCTTCGAAAAACGCCTCTAATCAGGTTATTTTGAAGCGTAAATTTACACTTCAAAAAAACGCGGTGTGAACATACCCTTAAACACTTCCCATAAATGAGGCCCTTTGGGGCAGATTTCTAAGTAACAATAACTAAAGCAGGCTTCCTGTCCGGGACTTACTCTTCAGTGAGACGGTCTTTGTTGCCCATGGGCAACAAAAAGTCTCACTGGAGGACAATCTTGGTGAGGCCCAATGTGTGTTGTATGGGTACATACTCCACGCCATTTGCACCGTGCCTCACACACATGTATTCTCTGTTAGGGGATTTTTCTATTCTACAAGACCTCGAACATTTTTGGAATTCCCTATTAAATTCCCCGTGGAGTAGGTGGGAGGTGATTCAAGAGGGAGAGAAAGAAATCCCACAGTTGTGCATTGTATACCACAGAACGATATTTAGATGCGATGTAGTTTTGAAACCTTGTCTGAACATAGCGGATATCAGCACCTCTGGGACCTGCACAGAAACATAAGTGGGCCCTGCAGATAACACGTAGAGCACACGCCGAGGAGACGTAAAAATAGTCGTACCTCCCAGCATCCTTTTAGGTGGCAGCGCCGGTACCATTCGGTACGGATACTTCTGTAACAGCATCTCCTGGAACATGACAAAGTTGTTGTATCTTCTGTACACAGAAGACTTAAAGAACTGCAAAGTGACCAAAACAATTGTTAAAGTTGACAGAAGGCTAAATCCCAAACAAGAAACCACTACAGGCAGCACAAATGAGAAGAGTGGTCACTACAAGAATCTAAGATTGCAAAAGAGTCTTCATTTTTGCAGGAAGAAACAGCGCCACTCTTGTTGATGGGCTAGGTCTGGTACTGCAGGTCATTTTCATTCATTCATGTCATTCCAGACGCAGTTCATAGACCCCAGTGGTGCTGTTTCGGGGAAAAATTGTGGACCCTTTTTCCCTAATCCTAAAAACCACTTTATCTGTATATATGCAGCAATTAACAGGGGAATCCAATTATTCTCATGTACAACACAAGCATGCAAGATGATCTCATTGGAGAGTTCAGACCACTGTTTCCCAGAATAAGGGGTCAAAACCCTTTGGTGCTGCTCAGAGACTTCTGTTACTCTTTAATCTGATTGCACCCTGAGCTCATCATCCTAATCAATGACCGAATGCTTGCCAGATTACATCCAACACTAGGGGGAGCCAACTGTGGACAGGTTTATTATTGACTATGCAGAAAGCTATATACATCAGTAGGCAGACAGCCCTCCAGTGCAATGTGTAAGATGCATATTAGCCAGGTAGACACCACAAATTAAAGGACTGCTCCACTTTTTTCCCCTTTTAGTTCATTAAAAATTCCTTTTAGGACACTGTAGTGCTAATAACTTTGCTTACCTGCAGCTGCATACAGGATTTCTGGCTGATGCAACAGTCTCTGTTAGACACTGTGATTTTGATGCTGACAGGTAGTCTGTCTCTCTATGCATTCCTTTGAACCTCCCATAGGAATGCACAGAGATTCACTTATAGGTCACATAACCACGCTGTGTGTTTCAGCAGCTCAGAGTGCAGGTCACATGACCCAGTGGCAGCAGTGAGAGATACTGTATTCAGCTGCAGGTAAGAAGAATTACTGGCACTACTGTCTGCCTAGAAGCAATTTCTAATGAACTAAAGGAGAAAAAATGGAATGGTCCTTTAAGAGCTCGGTTGTTCTGCGAACCTTCAGGTTACGGGTGGAGAAGAGTTAGTATCACAACATGTTTAGAAACCCTTGAAATGAATATACTACTGGCACTGCAGCTGTAATAGGATCTACAAGCTAGCGTCTGCCACAAGCATACAAGTGACCTGCGTTCTCTTACCTGGCTTGACACCTCATACTCCACATGTTTCAGAAACAAGCCTTTCTTCTCAGGGATGAGCTCCACCTGCACCGTATCATGACCCAAGAGCTCCTGTAAAGTATGTGGTAGCATCAGAGGACTTCCCTGGCTCACCTCCATCATGCAGCATTCAGGACTCTTCACACCTGTAAAATGACACTATTATAGTCCAATATAACTGACCTCTCCCAACACCTGCACAGGCCTCACATCACTGCCAAGCATGTAATACGATATGCTCATACTGAATTGCTAGCGAGCTTGGAATTAAAGATGTTTGACCCTTTGTAGACTGATAAAGCTATCTGGCCCAAGATGTCACCATTGGCCAAAATGAAGATCCTGTAACACCTACTGTATGGTCCAAGAGGGAGGAGCATGACAAAGAACCGTACTTGGTCAGACTCCGCCCCCTTTTGGGAAGCCTCACTAATCCTGATAATGAAGGATTGTTCACTGCTGTTCAGTACTGTGTCCCCTCTTAGGCCATGTTCACACGGCTTATGCACGGCGTAATTGCGGGGACATATGTCGCCCGCAATTACGCCGTGTGGACAAGGGTGGGAGCGGGGGGCCAGCTGCCCGCCGACCCCATAGACATTCATTACTAGCGGCGCGTATTCGCCGTGAATAATTGACATGTCACTTATCTCCCCCCGCGGCGTATTGTCCGAGCGGGGAGAGGAGGCGTAATTCATAGTTCTCTCTGAGAACTGTGGATTACCGTAATGACTGGGACTTATTTCAGCCCGTAATTGGCGTAGTACAGCGCGAATTACGGACTGAAATACGTCCCAGAATAAGCCGTGTGAACATAGCCTTGTTTTCCCTGCACAGCTGCTGCCCCCAGCCATCTGGCTGTACAGGGAAGTGGAGCCAGCCCCATTCACTTGGATGGAGCCCCACTACATTGGGTGCCCAGGTGCCAATGCGCAGGATAACACAGTGGTAAGGATACATTGCTAAATCAGTGCTGTGGCCCCTTCAGTCTCAGGATCAGGGGGAGTCTCAGTGGCACCCAGCTCCATGCTAATATATGATAATCCCCCACAGCCTGACCAGAAAGAGACAGGATGCATAAATGAAAACTACTTATACAGTATAGTGAAACAACCCCTTTAAGGGGGGGTTCTGTCTATTACATTGTATGAATGTAATACAATGACCATCCATTTAGCAGACTGGACAGGGGTAGACCACTCTGAACATCGCCCACACAATTCAACTCCTCTTACTAAATATTTAAACCTGTCCGGCCTTCCTAAGGTCTATCAAACCCTTTACTGCTAGGCCACCAGAAAGTCACAGTGGGTTCCTCTAATAGGGCTCCAGATGCTTCAGTAACCCCCTTTTAATAAAAAAATAAATAAATCTAAGCTTGGTGTCCTGAAATATGGAAAACACTTTATCCTGAAGGCCAATATTCCCCAGCATTACAGGTCCATGGTCATGTTCCTCCCGCGATTCCTCCTATGAGGACATTGTCTGCCGAGTCCGCGAGATTTGCCACATGAGTAAATCTTCTATACTGCAAGGTAATTATTAACTGCAGAGATCCTTACATCCAACCTGCTCAGCAGATATTTCTGTGTATAGTGTAATGAGGATAAGACACATTACCGAGGCTTTAAGGGATGATTAATATGATGAATACAAGCAAAAAAGGTTCCTCCCACACCCCCCAGACCAGAGGACTATCCACCCACTCATACCCAGGAGCAGCCGGTTTGGAGAACCGCACTTAGATTACGGGAAAACCTTCTTGAGAGGGTTTACTGGCGAGGGATCAGGAGGAGCACAAAACCAGTACTACGACTCCCAGTATCCTTAAAGGGGTTGTCTCGCTACAAAGAATAGCTTTCAAATTGTAGGGAACACAAAATAAAGACATTTTCCAAATATATTGCTTTGTTCATCTGTTTTTGTTAAGGAAATACAAGTGAATTAATCACCTCCCTGGCTTATTTCAGTTCCCTCAGAAAACCGACCTGTAAACATCTCTCCCCCCTGCTGTTTGTTCTATGTGATGTAGTGAGTGGGGTCATCACACAGGTGAGGACAGCCTCTGTGTGGCCAGCAGAAAAAAAGCTTGTTTTATCTAAAGTAAACAGCTCTAATTTGGGCTTTTGTTTGAGGGATCAATAAAAACTCTGCTAGTAGTTACAGAGAAGCTTCTGAGCTAATCTGATCTAATTAGCAACTGAAAACACATAGTTGAATACACCATGGAGCTGTATGCAAATTACAGTCATTCTGAACCAGGAAATGACAGAGTATTTCATTCATGCATCCTATGAAACTCTGTAGGGAGACAACTCCTTTAAGGAAACCAAATTGTTGGATGCAATATTTCTTCACTGCCATCTATGGATACTGAAGGTCTTACAGGACATTAAAGGAAATGTGTCATAAAAAAATGACTTATTGTTTAACTCACATTTTTATGTTAAACACATTTTTCAGGATTTTTTTTTTCATTTTTCCAGATCACTTTCAATAATTTTTTTAATAATTCTTAAGTCCTGCATTTTTTCACTTTGGCCACTAGGCTAATAATCGTCTGTACATTTCCCTGTTCTGTAGAGGGAGATTTTCGTTTTGCTCATTACATAAAAGGGTAAAACTGAAAGGAGACACCATTGTGTACAGAAAAACACAGAATCCACCAGTCACAAGAGGAGATGTCACAGCTCCCCCCTTCCCCTCCTTCCCCAGTGAAAACTCACTATAAAGTCTATGGGACAGAAATGTCTTAAGAATCCTATTTGCATGAAGCTGCTGTAAAGTATCTCTTTGACTGCTGTTAAAGCAGTGCAAGCAAGAATGTCTTCCCCACAATCTATATAACGGCCGAATAGAGAAATCTACAATCAGGAAATAAAAACGACTGAGAGGAAAAGAATATGGATCAGGGGCTTGATTTAATAAGTAAAAAAAAAATAAAAATTGGCGACAGATTCCCTTTAAGGGGCCTTTGTGGACACTCAACACTGGTTAATAGAAAAGGGGTCCTAAGCAGGGAAGGTGTTAAAAAAAAAACATCACCCTATAGTGGGTAGACAACTTAATATGTCAACTTCTTAGACGTCCCCTCTTGCTTTAGAGAACTGGCCACGTAACACCACACACGGACAGCTACAACTGCCCCAGGGGGTAGAAGGAAATCACCATGGGGGTTTAAAGGGGTTGTCTCACCACGCTGTGTAATCTAGAAATCAAAACCCCTTCTTTGGTTCATAATGAAGATACTCTCAAAATACAACATAGCAAGAGAAGATGCAACATTGTGCCTTTACACACACTTATATATATATATATATATATATTTTATATATATATATATATATATATATATACAACACACACACACACACACACACACACATATATACACAACACACTTGAAACCAGAAGTTTCCATACACTATATAAAAAGCCCCATCTGCAGGTTTTTCTATCTGACATGAAATCAGAATAAACCTTCCCTGTTTTAGGTCAATTAGGAACCAAAAAATTTTTTTATTTGCCAAATGCCAGAATAATGAGAGAGAATTTTAAGGCATTTTTATAACATTCTGCAAAGTCAAAAGTTTCCATACACTAGGATTACTCTGCCTTTAAACTATTTGGGACAGACCATATGATGATGTCATGTCTTTGGAAGTGTATTGGCAACAACTGAGCTAATTAGAGAAACAGCAGTGTATGTATTTTAACATACACCACAAACACACTGCTTTTGTGTGTAATGGGAAAGTCTAAAGAAATCAGCCAAGGTATCAGGAAGAGATTCTGGATCATCCTTGGGTGCAATTTCCAGATACCGCTCAGGAAGGAGACAGGTTCTGTGTCTCAGAGATGAACGTGCTTTGGTCCCACATGTGCATATCAACCCAAGAACAAAAGCAAAACACCTTGTGAAGATGCAGGTGGAAGCTGGTAAGATGTGTTCACTTATCAAAAAGGGGAACGAGTCTGTATCAACATGGGCTGAAAGACAACTCTGCCAGGAAGAAGCCATTACTCCAAAAGAAACACATAAAAGCCAGATGAATGTTTGCAAATGCACAGGAACATAGACCTACATCTTTAGAGACATGACCTGTGGTCTAACGAAACTAACATTGAACTGTTTGGCCATAACGAACATCGTTACATTTGGAGGAAAAAGACAGTAGCTTGGAAGCCTAAGAACATCATCCCAACTGTGAAACACGGGGGTGCCAGCATCATCTTGTGGGTTTTTTTTGCTGCAGGAGTGACTGGTGAACTTCACAAAATAGATGGCATCATGAGGAAAGAAGATTATGTGGCAGTACTGAAGCAACATCTCAAGACATCAACCAGGAAGTTAAAGCTTGGACGGAAATGGGTCTTCCAAATGCACAATGACTAGAAGCTACTGCCAAACTGGTTACAACGTGGCTTAAGGAGAACCAAGTCAATGTTTGGGAGTGGCCATCACAAAGCCCTGATCTCAGTCCTAATGAAATATATGGGCAAAGCTGAAAAGGCAGGTGTGAGCAAGGTGACCTCCAAACATGGCTCAGTTACACCAGTTCTATCAGGAGGAATGGGCCAAAATTCTTACCAACTATTGTGAGAAGCTTGTGGAAGGATCCAAAACATTTGAACCAAGTCATACAGTTTAAGGGCAATGCTACCAAATACTAATGAAATGTATGGAAACTTTTGACTGCAGAAAGTAATAGAAATGCCTTAAAAAATTCCTCTCTCTCATTATTGTGGCTTTTGGCAAATAGAAATAATTTTAGTTCCTAATTGACCTAAAACGGGGAAGAGAAAAAAGCAGTTGGCACTCACCGCTTGATGCTGATTCCAATGCACCTGTGGTTTCCAGGTTGTATAAGACAGCTAGCACTTCGTCAACGCCCGGTCAGCGACTGTCGGCAAGAGCCCATATCAATAAACGTAAACAGCAGTATATGACCAGCGGACTCGTGCAAAAATATGCTTTATGTATTTAGTGCATACGTGCAGAGGGTACACAAACAACGCATTTCGGGCGGCAATATCAGCCTTCGATCACGGTCACAACATTATACAAACAGTACTTACTATATATAGGAAACGGAAGGACCAATTAGTACCTCCCACATTGTTACGACATTTTCAACATATTAAAAAACAACCTTAAAATACTTATTCTATATGGGCATAAGGGTTATTGCATATAAGTGTGTATACCTTTTTCCAATTGGATTCTAATAAATATACGCCAGATTGTTTCTGTAATTCATTCCCTGCGGTGCTCTGGTCTCCAACATATGTATCCACTGAGCCTCATGCAGGCGCACTCTGTGCTGCCAATCTCCTCCACCCAGCGGTTTTTCCACTCTCTCTATAGCGAAACATGAGAAACTATCTACCGCACCAGCGTAATACTCCAAAAAGTGTTTCGCAGCACCAGAGTGAGTAACACAACCTTTCTTAAGGCTAGCAAGATGTTCCGCTATCCTAATTTTAAATTTTCGGATACTACTCCCTATGTACATTTTGGAACAAGCGGTACATTGTATCACATAAACAATGTGATCACTATTGTACTTTTTGACTTCTTGCTTGATATTACAGAATTTTTTGACCTTTTGTGTATATTTACAAATATTGCAACGTGGTTTACCACAAGCATAAAACCCTTTTAAGGGCCGTTCACGCGGCTTATTGCAGGGACGGATTGCAGCCGTACTGCGTGCCGGATTTGCGCTGGAATCCGTCCCAGCCATTACGGTAATCCACAGTTCTCATAGAGAACTATGGATTCCGTCTCTCCTGTTCATATCCGGGGAATATGGCGGGAAAATTTAAAGTTTTTTGGGCCGCGGGTGTGGGCGGGCTATTTTGCGGGTCGGGTGTCATAAAATGGCCCCGACCGACTCCCAAAAATATTAATTTGGTCCTTTAAATTCGGCGAGAAAGAACAAAGGAATTAGGTGCCCAGTGCAAACCCCCATATTTTACCCTTAAAAGAGGAGGTAAGGGCAGGAGCAGGAAAAGCGTGCCCCGGGGGAAAAAGATTTTGCTCCCATGGCCCAAAACAGATTTCACCCAATTTTTTTACCTTTTTTCAAAAAAGTAGAAGAGTTTAACCTTTATCAAAATGACTGTGGCTGGGGCAATCCTTTTTCCCCTGACTTTGTTAGAGGTTCCCCCGGGTCACCGCTTTCCCCCCCCCAATTAGTGTAGAGAGGCGTTCTTCCGGGAAATAATGAGACAGATTGGGTTTATGTAGCGGGAACTATTTTCAGAAAAAATTCAGAGACCCCACAAATGTTCCTCAGTGTTTTGCATATTTACAATTTTTTTGTGCCCCTAAAAGTTGCCCAATAAATATATTTTACACGACAAGCAAAATGGTAAAAAATGTTTGAAATTGTGACTTTCAGGTCCAATCTCTCCACCACTACGCTTGTACATGAGGGTACTGAATTTTATATAATCTTACAAATTTTTTCATAAATTTGACTTTCAATATTTAGCACTGTTAGTTTTCAGCTTGCTCCTAAAACAAAAATGTTAATTTTATATTTTTGTTAGTATTTTTGGGAAAAACCACCCTTTGGGTTTTCAAAAAAAATGCCCGAATCCTTCTGGGCTCTGAATCAAAACAAGCACATAAAAAGGGCCCCAAAACTGATCCCCGTTCTCTTCTACAAGTTCCCCAATTTTTGGTGGAGGGATGGACTTGGATACAAATACAGCCCCCCCTTTTTTTTCCCAAAAAAAAACCCCAAGTGTTTAAAAAATCAAAACATTTTTACCCTTTTTTTTTTGGGCAGTGTTGTTCTAACCAAAAAAGCTTGATTTTGTTTAAGGGGGATAAACACCCCGATGGGACCCTTTACTCCCGGAAAAAGTTTTTTACTTAAACATGCGCCCTGTATTAGGGAGTGGGGGGTGGGGTTTTTGGGAAATTGAGGAGTGGGGGTTTTGGCTTTGGGTGACCCCCACAACCCTGTTTGGCCAGCGGGGACAAAACCCCCCCCCTGCCCCCCTTTCTCAAATTTAATTTTCGGGGGAAATCTGCCCCAAAATTCGGTTTAAATTTGCCGGGGTGAAACCCGGCCCTTTAGGGTGGGGAAAATTCCCCCTTTCACAGGACAAATTTCCGGAAACCAGACGGAGGGGTTGTGCTATCACAATGTTTTGCGGGGCCCGGACCCCGGGAGGAAAAAACCCCCCACGGGAAAACCCTGCAGTTTGGGGGGGTGCGGACGGGTTTTTAAAAGAGCACCATAGTGCCCTTTTTTGGGGGCCCCGGGTTTTTAGGGGGTCTGGAAAAACGCAAACCCTGAAAACCCGTTTCCGTGGGGGAAAAATTCCCCCTTTGAGAGAGCCAAAAAATTTTTTGTTTTTATGTTGGTTTGAGGGAAATTTCTAGAGGATAATTCCTCCTATCGTTTTTGGGTTTTGCTTGGGCCCCCCAACTATGCCCTCATCTACAATGCCCCGCCAAAAATTTCAATTTCCCGTCGTAAGATATTTTGTGTTTTTGTAAAAAATTTTTTTTTAAGGTTTTTTTTAATATGTTTAAAATTTTGTAACAATGTGGGAGGGACCAAATTTTGGGGGCCCTTTTGTTTCCTATATTAAAAGGGAAATTTCTGTTTGTATAAGTTGTGACCGGGATCAAAACTGTTTTTTGCCCCCAAAAGCGTTGGTGTTTGTGTTTCCCCCTACACCCTATGGGACTAAAATTTAAAAAAAAGAAAATATTTTTTTCCGAGTCTCCCGGTATTTAAAAATTTCTGTTTGTTTAATTAACAAGGGGGGAAAGGTTTATTTTGATTTCCCTGTCAATTTTAAAAAAACCTGCCAAAGGGGGTTTTTATACAGGGGTAAAGGAAACTTTTTGGTTTTCAAGTGGAAAAATATACACAAATATGTTTAAAAAGAAAAAGTACAAAAAGATTGGAAAAATATTAATAGTTTTAAAATTTCCCCCCGTTGACGTAGCGAGTGAGCGCTCAGTACACCTGTCATAACCCTCAGTGCCAAAGCCCCCTCCAGGGGTGGAGGACCCATATTTATCCAGACTTTACAGCCGCACAGTAACAAGGCTTCTTTTCACACAGGCAGCCCTGGGAGGAAATGAGGCGCTTTACTTACAAATCTCCAATGTGGACCAAGAGAGATGTGAGAACATCAAAGGGGGAAAAGGGGGAAAACCCCCTAAAAGGCCCCGTCAAAATTTGAAAAGGTGCGGAAAATGCAGAATCATGACCCTTTTTTCCCCCTGGATATATTTCAGGTGTAAAAAAGGGGCAATAACAAAAAGTTCTGCTATTAAAGGGGTTGTGCCATGAAAGACGTTTGCCACCTACGTCTGATCACTGGGGCCCCGCTGCTGGGACCCACAAGATCATTAAACTAGGGCTCTCAACTTCCCATCCTATCTCACCATGGTCATACAATGAGGAAGGGTTTGAATGGAGCAGCGGCGGAACATGCGCGCTACTGCTCCATTTAAACTCTATGGGAGCGGCGGCGATAGCTGAGAACAGCGCTTGGCTATCCCCGTAAATGGAGCAGCAGTGCGCATGTTCCCCCACTGCTGCACGAGTGTAGTGAGATAGAACAGGGGCCCCGCATTAGCAAATGGTGGGGGGCCCAGCAGCGATAAGACATAGATCACCTATCCAGTGATTGGTGATAAATGTCTTCTGAGGAACAACACATTTAAGAGTTAGATTTCCCTATTTATTAATTGTATTTATCTTTATAGCACTGACATGTGCCACAGCGCTGTACAAAGCAGGGCTGTGGAGTCGGAGTCGGTGGCTGTTTTGCAGGAGTCGGAGTCGTCATAAAATGGACCGACTCCGACTCCCAAAATAATAAGTTGGTCCAGTTAGTTCGATGCAGAGCAAAGAGCAAGAGGAATTGGGTCGGGCCCGTGCTGCTCCCCATATCTTCAGCCTCATCACATGAGGAGTGTAAGGCCATGTTCACACGGCTTAAAATGGGCCGTATTTCGGTCCGTAATTACGCGCCAAAGTGTGCAAATTACGGGCCGAAAACGGCCCATTCATTACGGTAATTCACAGTTCTTATAGCGAACTATGGATTACGTCTCCCTCCCCGCCCGGCGAATCCGCCGGGCGGGGAGATAATTGACATGTCACTTTCTAGCAGCGTATACGCGCCGCTAGCAGTGATTGTCTATGGGCCGGCGAAGTGCCGGCCCCCTGCTTACTCCCCCGCTCCGCCCCCGTCCACAGGGCGTAATTGCGGGGCGTAATTACATCCCGCAATTAAGCCGTGTGAACATAGCCTAACTGATGACATGGATCAGGCAAAGTGCTGCCCCAGGGAAAAAGATTCCGCTCCCATGGCAAACAGATTTCAGCAAAATTTTTCACCTGATTTTAAAGAAGTAGAAGATCAACCATTCATCAAAACTGACTGTGGCTGAGGCAATTCCTTTATACCCTGACATTGTTAGAGATGTTGCCCCTGTGGTCACCGCTTTGCCACCAACCCAAGTTAGTGTAGAGAGGCCGTTCTCTAGCCTGAAATAATGAGATCAAATGTGAGGTCATGTATGCAGGATCTGATGGAGGCAATACTATTTCTCAGAACAAATTCAGAGACTCCACAAATGTTCCTGCAGTGTTTTGCATATTTAAATTTTTGTCCTAAAGTCATATCCAATAAATATATTTTACACTGACAAGCAAAATGGTAACAATGGTTTGAACTTGTGGCTTTCAGGCTCCATATCTCTCCATCCACTACAGCTTTGTACATGAGGCTGACTGTATATACAGTCATCTTAAATATCTTATACATAAATGTGACTTGCAAGTATTTAGCATCTGCTTAGTTTCTGCAGATTCTTTCCTGTAACTGCATTGTTACTGTTTTGCTCCTAAAAATCAAAAATGTTTTATTTATTTGTTAGTATTTGGGAAATCCACCTTTGGTTTTCAATACTGCCTGAATCCTTCTGGGCTCTGAATCAGATTCAAGCATATCTTGACCAAAATCCAATCCCAGGTCTCTTCTACACAATCCCAATGTTGGTGCAGACTGGACTTGGATACAAATGCAGCTTTTTCTTCAACTCAAGTGTTCAAAAGATCAAAACATTGTTACCATTTTGCTTGTCAGTGTCTGTTCTACCGATATAGCTTGATTATTGTATCATAAGGTGATAAACAGCCTGATGTTACCACTTTACTACAGTAAGGTTATCACTTAAACATGCGCGGTGTATGAGGGAGTCAGGAGTCGGAGTTTTGTGAAATTGAGGAGTCGGAGTCGGGGCTTCGGCTTGCCGACTCCACAGCCCTGGTACAAAGTGTCCCCACTCACATTGGTCCCTGTCCCCACTGGGGCTGACTATCAGTATGTCTATGTCGTGTAGTAGGAAAAACCCAGACAAACCCGGGGGGACCACACATACTCCACACAGATGCTGTCATTGGTCAGCTTAAAGGGGTTTTGCCACGAAGTGAGTTCCTCACCTCTTATCTGCTAAGGGGAGAATATAAACAAAGCATGCTGAGTCATGAACGCTGCAGAGGTGAGCAGAGAGTGAGAAAGAAGGGAGCGTCACTAAAGTTTACTCAAATAACATTACAACAGTGGATTCTCTATACAGCAGACAGACTCTAAGGCTAAGTTCACACGGCTTATTCACGCCTTAATTGCGGGACGGATTTCACTCCGCAATTACGGCGTGTGCCATGCAGCGGGGGGTGGGGGGGGGGGGGCCCCCCAGCTCGCCAGCCCCATATCCCGCCAGGATAATGTGCATTTCACTTTCTCCCCGCTCGGCGAATAGGGGAGACGGAATCCATAGTTCTGTATGAGAACTGTGGATTACCGTAATGACTGGGACGGATTTCATCCGTATTGGAGAGCAATACGACACGCAATACAGCTGAAATCCGTCCCAGAATCAGCAGTGTGAACGAGCCCATATACGGCACTTTCTCCCCAGCCCCTTGCAAGCTCCTTCATGTTCCCTGTCATCAGATAAGAAGTGCAAACAGCAAATGCAGCCAGATCAGCTCCTGTCAGTGTTCTGGTCATGTCTAATGTAAACTTTCAGGAAACTAAGGGGGACTGAGCAATGCTGGAGCTCTCACAGGCTTCACTTTTTGTAATCACATATCTTTATAAGTGATTAAATACCCATTTTGGAGGATCCCACGTCAACATTACATTGTGGAAAAACCGCTTTAATATCTGAGACCCCAGTGCTGCCCCCCAATGTATATAAAGTGAGGCTGTACATAAGTGGCTAGCTTGTCCCATCACAGGCACATGCACGGAATCAAGTCCCAAGTAACAGCAGCAAACACAAATTGCAGAAAGTATCCAGCATGGCAAGGCAAACTGTAAAAAAAGCAAAAATCTTTTTTGGTTTACTGACATAAAAACAACATTCAGCGCTGGCAGGCCCAAAAAAAAGACGCAAATGTTCTCGTTAACGCGTTTCGAACCGTGACTATCCGCTCTTACTCATAGCAAATATAAAGTGAGGCACAGGATCCCATAGACACTGCTGATTCCCATTACCTGGTGCAGATGTTATAGGTGCTATGGAGAAGTCCTGCATCACGTCAGTGGGAGCCCTGATGCTTTCACCAGATACATTTTATTTTTTTAGGGATGCCCGCTATAAGCCCATTGTATGAATTTGCTTAGTCACCAGGGGGGGAAATACATGGAGTGGTCGTAGTGCAGTTGCAGCACAACCACAAGTGACAGCTTTTTAATCAGCTGCCCAAATTTGCCGGTCAAGACTATTCATTACCATTGACAACATTAAAAGGGTTATCCAAGACCTTTAAAAACCCTCCCTACCACCTCCCAATAGAATCATGTTTAAGGGGTTGTCTCACTACAAGGATTGCTGCTTTTTATGTTAAAGAGCTTACAAAAACAAGTCACTGCAATATATGACCATTAACAGTGTCCTACCTATTCCTAGATATCCCCTCTTGTATGGGCTACATCAGCTCCTCAGGTCGCTACAGATACAGACCTGTTTGTTCCCTCATGATAGGCTGCCAGCACTGGTTGCTATAGCTACAGACCTGGCGTCTACTGCAGCCAAGTAGAAGCCAGTAAACACGCCCCTGAATTAAAAGTGAAACCAAGAAAACAGGACTGAGGTAAGAGGAATCAATGTAGCGAGACAACCCCTTTAAATAAGAAATTAACCCAAACTTACCTTTCCCATCACCACTGTCGGAGCTCATTAGTCTCTCCCTATTCCTCACTGATGACATCCCGTTCATGGATCATATGATGCCGCAACCAATCATTAACCTCTGCGGTCACATGGGGTACGTACAAACTGGTTGCAGCATCAAGTTATCCATGAACCTGATCATCAATGAGTGACCAAGGGAGGGAGGGCAATCGCGTTCCAACAGTGCTGGGTCAGTGGTGATGAGAGACGCAATTCTGGGTTATTTGTCTGTTTAATCATAGTAGGAGGTGGTAGGGTGGTTTTTAAAAGTCTCGGAAAACCCCTTTAGTAATGAGTAACAAAGGGGTTTTCTCATCTGACTATTTCACAGAGTCGGCTTATCACAGCCAGCTTTAGACTCGCACTTCCTGGTCAGGCTGTGGGTGGTTCTACAGCACCGAGTGCCATTTCAGCTCTGCTATACCTAGCTGAGCCTGTACGACGGACATTGGTGATGGGGAGGTTTTAACGGCAGATAAGGCTACAGAGCTCTAAAGGGTTAAAGTTTGTAAGAAAAAAAGATAAACAAGCTCTTGAGCTGCTGATAAGACACAGCAGGAAGTGCCAAAAATATGGAGAAGGAACCTGTTGGGTAAATAAACTTCCATGACTTTTTTTTTTTTAAGTGCTGCCATCTCCATATTTTTTTGAATTTTCCCATAGACCGTCATCCTGGTCTGATTGGCGTGCACTCACTATTTATATGCTGCTGAAACGTATATTGATTCACAGCAGGAAGTGACGTCACCATCCCGGCCACTGCTAGAGCAGGTAGAGGTGGTCGGCAGGGCTGTGGAGTCAGAGTCTATTTTGCAGGAGTCGAAGTCGTCATAAAATGGACCGACTCCCAAAATATATAATAAGTCGGTCCAGTTAGTTCGATGCAAAGAGCAAGAGGAATTGGGTCCGGCCAGGTGCTACTGCTCCCATATCTTCAGCCTTATCACATGAGGAGTGTAATTGATGACATGGAGCAGGCAAAGCGCTGCCCCAGGGGAAAAGATGCCGCTCCCAGGGCAAACAGATTCCAGCAAAATGTTTCACTTGCTTTCAAAGAAGTAGAAGATCAACCATTCATCAAAACTGACTGTGGCTGAGACAATTCCTTTATACCCTGACATTGTTAGAGATGTTGCCCCTGTGGTCACCGCTTTGCCCCCAACCCAAGTTAGTGTAGAGAGGCCGTTCTCTAGCCTGGAAATAATGAGGTCAGATGTGAGGTCATGTATGCAGGATCTGATGGAGGCAATACTATTTCTCAGAACAAATTCAGAGACTCCACAAATGTTCCTGCAGTGTTTTGCATATTTACAAATTTTTTGTGTCCTAAAGTCATATCCAATAAATATATTTTACACTGACAAGCAAAATGGTAACAATGTTTTGAACTTGTGACTTTCAGGCTTCATATCTCACCATCCACTACAGCTTTGTACATGAGACTACGGTAATTGTATATACAGTCATCTTACCGATCTTATACATAAATGGGACTTGCAAGTATTTAGCATCTGCTTAGTTATAGTTTTTCTCCTAAAAATCAAAGTGTTAATTTTTATTATTTTGTTAGTATTTGGGAAATCCACCTTTGGTTTTCAATACTGCCTGACTCCTTCTGGGCTCTGGATCAGATTCAAGCATATCTTGACCAAAATCTGATCCCAGGTCTCTTCTACACATTCCCAATATTGGAGCAGATTGGACTTGGATACAAATACAGCTTTTTCTTCAACTCCACCCAGAAGTGTTCAAAAGATCAAAACATTGTTACCCTTTTGCGTGTCAGTGTCTGTTCTAGCTAAATAGCTTGATTATTGTATCATAAGGCGATAAAAAGCCTGATGGGACCATTTTACTACAGTAAAGTTATCACTTAAACGTGCGCCGTGTATGAGGGAGTCAGGAGTCGGAGGTTTGGGAAATTGAGGAGTCGGAGTCGGGGCTTCGGCTTGCCGACTCCACAGCCCTGGTGGTCGGTAACCTAGGAAACCTTCTGAAAACAATATAAGGGCCCATGGACATCACAGAATATAGTCACCTCAGAGGACAACCATGTACAATGGGTAACACAATGATAGAATCAGAGGTTTTCCCTCATCCCCAATGTCAGACTCTAGAGTACTCAGCTCCCCTGATCGCTGACATTAGGGGGCAGGGGATAGACCTCTGTGTCTATCGTTGTATTACCCATCGTACATGGTCGTCCTCCAAGGGGCTAGAGGCCCTCTCCCTATAATTGTACATAGCGTTCTGCAGAAGCCTGGATCAGAGCGCGTTCATACCTGGATGAAGCTGGTGACCGCCCCACAGCGCCCCCTATAATACAAATCCTGAGCAATCCCATGATTATATATGGTCCATGATAGCTTTCAACTCAAATAAGCGGTGTCACTTCTTAAAGGGACACAAGATATCAACAATGACAAGAAGGATTCTCCAGAGGATAAGAGTCGTCCTCATGTCAAAAATCTCATCTCCATCCTCAGCCAATTCCTGCTAAAGGGCGACTCTGACGACCAGAGCCGATCATCCTACATAACCAGCGATTCTTCCACAACCAGATGGTCCCTTGCGCACCCCAGTACAGGGATCGCGGACCGCGCATGTCTCTCTCTCCAGGGCAAAAAGTTACTTGATCAGAGGAAACTTTCCGACCCCTTCCCAGAGCCCGACCCCCCTCTCCCGTACACTTACATCCAGCACTGCGCGGGTTAATGCGCTGGGTGACGTCACCTACCTCGGGCGCTCACCTGCAGACGCTCTCTCCCCGCAGATCACTCGCTACCAGCATTGCGCTCCGGGCCCCGTCATGTGACCGCCTCCGGCCCCGCCTCCCCGCCGTACCACGTGACTTCCTTCCCTTAGTAACGTCCCAAACAGGCTTCTGGCACTGGCGGAAGCGGCTTCTTGCCAGGACTTGTTAGCGTCAGTTAGTGGTTACGTACGTGCTGAGTGCACTTGCGCAGTGAATGGAAAACCGTGATTTGTGATTTTGTGTCTCTTCAGGTATCGCAAAACTACAACTCCCAGAATGCGGCTGTCGGGGAATGTTGGTAATTGTAGGGTCGTTACTAGCTGGGGGCATAGAGGTTGGAGAGCACTAGTGTGGAAGTGGGAGTACACTAGTTGGATTTGGGTCAGGCTTGGATTGGCCTATAGGTGGACCCTGGGCACGGTTTTTCAGCGAGAGAGACAGAAAGCAAGAAATATGTACAGCCATGGTCCTGGACAGCTGTTGGATGGTCCCCAAGAATCAGCCCCACTGGTGGGGTCCAAAGATCAACTCCACTGGTGGGGTCCAAAGATCAACTCCACTGGTGGGGTCCAAAGATCAACTCCACTGGTGGACCCCAAGAATCAACTCCACTGGTGGCCTCAAGAATTAACTCCACTGGTGACCCAAGAATCATCTCCACTGGTGGCCCCAAGAATCAACTCCACTGGTGGGCCCCAAGAATCATCTCCACTGGTGGCCCCAAGAATCATCTCCACTGGTGGGCCCCAAGTATCAACGCCACTGGTGGGCTCCAAGAAGCAACGCCACTGGTGGGCCCCAGGAATCAACTCCACTGGTGGGCCCAAGGAATCAACTCCACTGGTGGGCCACAAGAATCATCTCCACTGGTGGCCCTCAGAATCAACTCCACTGGTGGCCTCAAGATCAACTCCACTGGTGGCCTCAAGAATCAACTCCACTGTGGGCCCCAAGAATCAACGCCACTGGTGGCCTCAACAATCAACTCCACTGGTGGCCTCAAGAATCAACTCCACTGGTGGCCTCAAAAATCAACTCCACTGGTGGGCCCCAAGAATAAGCTCTACTGGTGGGCTCAATGTAGGTTTATAGGCCCCAGTTAGGTAGGCAGTACCTAGGCCCCAGGTAATTAAATAGGCCCTGGGTAGGTAGATAGGCCATAAGGGGGTAGATAGGCTTCAGTTAGGCCCCAGTTTGGTAGGTAGATAGGCCTCAGGTAGGTAGGACGGTAGACACGAGTTTGGTAGGTAGATAGGCATACCTCCCAACTTTTAGAGATTGCATAGAGGGTCATATCAGGTCACACCTCTAACACATGACATCACACCTACATGGTAACTTTTTAGACAGCCAAAAAGGGACACATATTCAGGATTGCTTTGTATCCAGTGATGAAATATTAAATTAGTTATGTTTTATACAGCGAGGAAGTAATCAGATACTTTTTAAATCAAAATAGTCAGTTTATTGATGTAAATCTATTTCCCCAAATGAAAAAGAGGGACATTTACAGAGGTCAGAGGGATAAGTATTAAAAATAGGCACTGTCCCTCCAAAATAGAGACACTTGGGAGGTATGGATAGGCCCCAGGTAGGTAGGAAAGTAGACAACAGGTAGGTAGATAGGCCCCAGGTAGGAAGGAGAGTAGGCACCAGTTAGGTAGGCAGATAGGCCCCAGGAAGGTAGGCACCAGTTAAGTAATTAGGCCCCAGGTAGGTAGGAAGGCAGGTGCCAGGTAGGTAGGAAAGTAGGCACCAGTTTGGTAGGTAGATAGGCCCCAGGTAGAAAGGAAGGTAGGCACCAGTTTGGTAGGTAGAGAGGCCCCAGCTATGTAGGAAGGTAGGCACTAGTTAGGTAGGTAGATAGGTCCCAGGTATGTAGGTAGATAGACCCCAGGTAGATCGGTAGGTCCCAGCTAGGTAGGGCTTCTTTAGTGAAAAAAAACACTTCTCCCTGTTCTCCCGATGACCAGCAGGCGGGCTTCTCCAAGTGAAGCCTGGCATTGTGCCCCTATGCTAGGACTCACGTCCACGGCCTGTGGCGACAGGCCCCTTGCTACAGCTGTAGATCCACCGCTGGTCCTGGTAGAAAAAACGTTGGGGACTCAGCTAAAATGCTATGAACCACAGGTTCTAGCAGAAAATAACTTGGGGGACCTTGCTCAAAATGCTAAGCACCTTAGTTCTAGGCAGAAAACTGTTGGGGACCATGTTAAGAACCCTGGGTACAAGCCAGGGGCGTAAATAAAGAAGCCTAGCCACATAGCAAACTTTTGGATTGGGCCTCTTCCCTGCCAACCCCTCCCCTGACCACAAACATTTACCAGTAACTCTTAATAAAAGTCATTCAGTTACTAGATAATACAAGGAGCGAATACCTCACCATACATATCAGCATCATACTGCAACCAAACCAAATCCCCTATACAGAGAACAACAACACTATTAGACAAGAAACAGATTACACCACCAGAACACAAACACCTATTACCACCACCTAATGACTGAATAATACCCCTATACTATTACTGAATAAAGATCAGTATGTAAAGACCAATATTATCCCCATACAGTGACCATTTAGTGGTAGATAGCAGTGTACACAGGCTCTGTAGACTGTATATTACCCCATACAGTGACCATTATTGAGATACCTTATGTTA
>JAODAL010038263.1:0-5000 GCA_025379985.1 Phyllomedusa bahiana
GCCCCAGAAGGCTATTTAAAGTAGGAACAAAGAAGGGAAATTTGATAGGATATGGGGAAGATGGTTGAGCTCCTCTGGCACGGTGGGTCGATTGGGGGCCCAGGAATATGATAGTCCCCCGAGCCCTTAGGATGTGGTAGCCCTGGGCGTTGTCCTGTCCCTTTCAATATACTCTTCTGGGTAACTTACGTAGTGGGTATGATACACATTTGCCTGTAGGATCATCTGACCTTATTATTCCACTGAATGTAGCTCGCTTGAACAACTGAGATAAAAATGGTGTTCTACTTATGGTTTTTTACGATGTTGGATTAATTTCCCCTGGTTTTGGGGTTGTTGGGACCATTCTGAAAGTCTCTCTTGGGTTACAAAATTCTCAGAGAACTTCTGGTTATTGCTAGAAGTCATGTGATTGCACTTATGTATGACAAAATTATGTTTGGTGTGTATGTTTTGGAAAAAGGCGGTTTAAAACCGATTGTATTCGGAGAATGCTTATGTACCTTCCACTGATCCTTCAAATAAAGTTTTATTTGTTAATCAAAAAAAAAAAACTCTGTGGTGGGAACATCCCTTTAAGCTTTGATACATCTCAAGGTAAAATTGTAGACTTTTATTTTTTAAGTAGAAGCTTAGGTCCTCCCTGAATTGTGAGGCGCTGCAGAGTATGTTGGTGCTATATAACCTCAGGCTACTACACAGTATATCACACGCAGCAGACTGTGTTAGATGTAAGATTTCACAGGTAAGCTTGACAGCCGCCTCTGGCAATGGTAACCTGTGCCCCCCATCCATCCGTATAGAATAGCAGGGCTGATCATTTAGCTTTTATTTGCCTCCATAAGTGAACAGGAGGTTTCAATGAAGTGTGAAGTGGTTTGTGTGTGGAGAGATGTGTTTCTTTCTAGGTTTTTTCTTCCACAATCACAGGAGGACTCATCAGGAAGGAATGCCATGCACATTGCCGGTCAGGTTGTATCGTATAAACATAGGTTCACTCTGGTTTCTGCTGTTTGTGTTCACTCCGCACTCTGAAAGCGAGTTTTCAGCGACTGCTTAAGCCCTTAAAGGGATTCTGTCGCCATTTTTTTTTTTTTTTTTTATTATATCAAGCCCCTGATCCATATTCTTTTATTAGCAAACGTTTTTTTTTTCCTGATTGTAGATTTCTCTATTCCGCCATCTATATATGATTGTTGGGAAGACATTCTTGTTTGCACTGCTTCAACAGCAGTCAGAGAGATACTTTACAGCAGCTTCATGCACATTGGATTCTTAAGACAGATTCTGTCTCATAGACTTGTACAGGAGAGTTTTCACTGTGAAGGGAGGGGAGAGGGGGAGCTGTGACATCTCCTCTTGTGACTGGTGGATTCTGTGTTATCTGTGCACAATGGTGTCTCCTTTCAGTGAGACCCTGCTTTTACTGATAATGAGCACACTGCTGAAAAGCTCTCTAAACAGAACAGGAAGTGTCAGACGATTATTAGGCTTAGTGGACAAAGTAAAAACTGCAGAACTTAAGAATTATTAAAAAAATATTGAAAGTGATATAGAAAATTAAAAAAAAAAATAACCAAAAATTCCTAAAAAATGTGTTTAACATAAAAATGTGAGTTAAACAATTAGTCGTTGTTGGTGACACATTCCCTTTAAGAAAAAACTTTGAGATTCTTGGTTCACATATTTTTGATAAAAAAAATGCTTAAAGAGGACCTATCACCACTGAGCATATTAAGCTAAATTGCTGTAGGGAGGACAAAATATACTAAGATAAAGTAAAATACCTTTGGGAGCTTGAAGACTGGAAATCCATTTTTTTATTTTTATATTTATTATTATTTTTTTTTATTTTAGAGCGCCTTTAAATTTCCCGGGGCGCGAAACTTTTAAGGGGAAAAAATACATAAAAAATATTAAACAAATCAATGGTGAAAAAGTGATAGTAACTGAAAAGAGGGGAAAAGAGGACCTGCCCGCGAGGGCTTAAAAATCTACAAGGAAGAAGGGAGGACAGAAGGTTGGGGGGCAGAAGCTTGCGGGGCCGGTGTGTGGTGGGGTGGGGTTAGTGGGATTGTGGGGCTACCCTGAAAGATGGGTTTGGGTTGCTTTTGAAACTGGTGAAAGTTGGGGAGGTCTGATGTTTTGGGTTAAGGATTCCAGAGGGGGTGGGTAAAAGCAGGGAAAAGTTTGGAACGGTTATGTGAGGAGTGAGAGAGGGAGCAGGGAAAAGGGTCTGTGAAGAGGGGAGATTGCGTGAGGGGAGGTATCTGGAAATTTTAGGGCAGAGAGTATGGGGGGGAGGGCATGGAGAGCCTTGGGGTGGGGTTAGTAATTTTTGAAAAATTTCGTTGGAAAAGGGGCACCCATGAAGGGATTGGCAGGGGGAGAGGAGAGGAGTAGCGGGAAAGGGGTGAATCAGACGGGCAGCAGAGAAAGGTGGTTTGGGAGGGGAGCGGGGGGGTGCAACTGGGAGGCCACAGAGAAGGAGTTGAGAGTCAGGCGGGAGAGACAAGGCGTGGACTAGCGTTTTAGTAGTGTCAGAGTTGAGGAATGGGGGGTTGCTAAAAATATTTTTCAGGTGGAGGCGGCGGGAAAGGGGTTTGGGGGTTGGATGTGGGGTTTTTGAAGGAAAAAGAGGATTCAAAGGTTATCCCAAGGCAGGGGATTGTGGAGGGTGAGAGGGTGTGGCCATAACTGAAGAGAGATCGGGTGGGGGGGTAGAAGGGGGGGCGGGGGAAAATGATGAATTCTTTTTTATCACATTTTTTTTAAGCGAGGGGGGAGGGAAGAAGGAGGAAATGGATGATAGGTTTTTTGGGATCCGGGAGAGAAGGGAGTTAATGTCGGGCCCGGAGATAAAAAAGCGGGTGCGTCCGCGTACAGGTGGTAGTTAAAGCCATGCGAGGCATGGCTGACCCAGCCCAAGAGGTAGATAGAGAAAAAGAGGGGCCCAGGACGCCCCTGAGGACACCAAAGGAGCGGGGGGAGGAGGAGGTGGTGCAGGAGTGAGAGCATGAATGTCGTTTCAGAGAGGATGAAGAGATCCGGGAGAGGGAGGTCCTGATGCCGAGGGAGGGGGATTTGTAGGGATGGAGTGGTCGACATTCAAAGGCAGAGGACGGGCCCGGGGAGGAAAAGGGACGGAGAGTGGTGGGGCTTTAGCAGTTACTAGGTCGTTGGTGCCCTTGGTTAGGGCATTTTTTGGGGAGGGGTTTGGGTGGGAAGCCTGTTGGGTGGGTCAAGGGAGAGTTGGGGAGAGGTGGGGGACAGTAAAAGATGACTGCTGCTGAGGATTTTTGGATGCAAAAGGGGGCGTGAGATGGGGCGATAGGGGACAGTGAGGAGGGGTCGAGGATGTTTCTTAAGGATGGTGTGATGGTCGCGGTTTAAGAGGGAAGGGGAAGATGCCAGAGGTTAATGATAGATTGAAAAGAGGGTGGGGGCGGAAAAAAAACAGTGCTGAGGTCTGGGATGGGTAGGATGGCAGTGGTCAAGGTTACGGTGTGAGGTTGGTTTGGACATAGAGGGAGAGGTTATCATGACAACAGTGGGAAAGCGGGTTTTTAGGGAAGTGTTCACGGGGACTGTGTCAGGGGGAGGGTGGGTGGTGGGGGTTTTGGGGGTATAGAGGTGGGGAGTGGGCTGAGGGGGGAAACTTTCTCTGAGGGTTATCTTATTTTAAGAAATGAGTTGCAAAATCGTCCGCTATAGGAGAGATGGGG
This sequence comes from Phyllomedusa bahiana, assembly GCA_025379985.1. Taxonomy (NCBI): domain Eukaryota; kingdom Metazoa; phylum Chordata; class Amphibia; order Anura; family Hylidae; genus Phyllomedusa; species Phyllomedusa bahiana. Next base: position 3,726 of record JAODAL010038263.1, read on the forward strand.
GAGGAGGTGCTGGGGGGCGAAGGAGGAGTTTAAGGTGTTGAATAAATGTCTGGGGTTGTGAGAAAGGGGGCTATGAGAGTGGTTTAAGTAACCTGTTGACGGTATGAGTGCAGAATAAAAATTTTTAGCGATTGTTTGTAAAGGTGAAAGCGCGGTGGGCGGCTTTTCTTCCAGGCTTTTAGCAATTTTGGAACCGTCTCATTGTTTTGTGGGGCTTGTGCCAGGGTTGTCTGTTGATGTTTCGGGTTTTGTTGTGTGTGAGGGGAGCGACTGAGTAGGGTGGGGGTGATTGTGTTGTTGTAGAAAGCAGCGGGTTGTTGGGGTTTTTTTAAATGAGGGTATGGTAAAAAAGGTGCAAGAGAGTCAGAGAGAGTGCGAGGTTGAGGTTTTTTTAAGTTCCTGCGGGGGTGCATAGATTTTAGACAGGGGGCAGGTGGAGTGGAGATGGGGGAGAAGGGAATAGGTTTTGGGCGATATGGGGTGGGGAAGTTTGAGATGTGATAGGGGGCAGGGGGGTGAAGATGAGGGGCCCGGGTGCCGTTGTGTGGGTGGATCCAGAGGTCCCTGTAGAGGCCGAAGGAAAGGAGACGGAGGATTTGTTGGCAGCGGGGGGTGTGCATCAATTGGGAGTTAAAATTCCCATGACAAAGTGGGGGTGTCAGTGGAAAAAAGTGGAGAAGCCCGGGAGGAATGGTAAAAAGGCGTGGCAGGGCCTGGGGGACGGTAGAAACCCCAGCCACTTGCAGGTTGGAGGGGGGAGTAGATGCGGACAGGTGCACCTCAAAGGAGGGGAGGGAAAGGGAGGGTAGGGAGGAATGAAAAAAAGAGCAGGTATCAGATAGGAGAAGGCCCCACCTCCCCCATGCTTGTTACCGGGGGGGGTTGGGGTGTGGGTAATTGGAGACCGCCAAAGGGAGTGCGGCAGGGGGACTGTGTCAGAGGGGGTCGCCCCGGTTTCTGTTAGACCCAAAGGAAAAAATAATTTGGAGAGAAAAGAATAGGTTGTATGTAAGGGGTTTATTACATACAGACCGTGGGTTTCCCGAGGCCCGGGAGAGAGGAGGGTGAGCTGGGTCAAAGGAATGTGTTTAAGGTTGGAGGGTTTACAGAGTTTGTAGGGGTGGATCTTTGGTAACTGGGGACAACAGTTGGAATGTGTGTGGGGGCCCCGGGTTAGGAGATATATCCCCAGCAGCCCGGACCAGCAGTGAGAGGGGTGGCAGGTGGGGTTTGGGTAGACTGTATTTAGCTTGGGTCTGTTTGGTGCGGAGGGGT
>JAODAL010038263.1:10000-39423 GCA_025379985.1 Phyllomedusa bahiana
CTTGGGCATGGAGGTCACTAGAGCTTCAAAGGTTGCAGCCTCTGGAATCCTCTTCATCTCCTATATGATGACATTTCGGATATTGTGGATGTTAGAGACCTTGCATTGTCGTCCATGAAGATGAAATTAGCCCTGTGTTGTTCATGCAGAGGCACAATGACTAGATTAATGGTGTTATTCAGGTAGTAGAGGTGTCACTGCACCATTCACAAAGTGTTGGCAGTTCTGTATTGACTAGACACATCTGCCCACATTGTAACACCACCACCACCAAAGGCTCATCTGGTGACAACAGTGGCTGATGCACAGCGCTCTCCTTGACGTCTCTAGTATCGTTGGTGGCCATCATTTCTGCTTAGAGTGAATCAACTTTCATCACTGAGGAGCACTGGTCCCTCGTCCAGCGTAGATGTTCTCTGACCCAAATAATGACCCTTGTGCCTGGTGGAGTGGTCAGGTCATCTAGCATGCAGACTACACTGATGTAAATGGTTATGAATGGTCTGACGTGACACTTGGTTGCCTCTCACCTTCGCCTTAAACGGCCTGAGTTGTTGCAGCTATAATCATCGGATTTCCGCAGGGCACTGGTACAATGAAACGGTCATCAGTCTGTGTTGGAGCCAAAGAATGACCACTTCTTTGCCTTTCTGTGACTCTTCCAGTCTCTCTGTATCTCTGATACAATCTGCTGATGACATTCTGTTACACTCTAAGCTCAGTGGTACCTTCGTCGGAAGAGTACTTCCTGCTTGAGAAAGCCTCGCAATGGTGAGGTACACTTTGTTAGAAAATTAGTATTTTGTATAATAAGTAAAAAAATAGCTAATGCTTGATAAAGAATATCAGTAGTAGTAGGTGATTATGAAAAATATGGTTCTATACAAGGGCGAAAAAAATTTAGTTCGATATCATGTGAGCTTTAATTAAAAGTGCAATGGAACACTATTGTCATTATGAAAACTAAAATGAAACACAGTTTGTCTATTTTACATCCAAAAACATATTTGAAAAATAATAAGTATAGGTGCACACTGGCTGAGCGTATAAACCATACATCTATTCCAGGATGTCAGCGGCTCACTAACATCTAAGCAAAACATAAAAGGCAATGTGCAGGTATTTTTGAAAAAGGCAATTAGCCGCTAGAAATATGAAACCTGGGTTGGTAGTTCACAATTTTGATCAAAAGTGTGTAAGCTCACCTCCCAATTGCGTGTTCAAGGGGACCCCAGCACAGGTGAGTCCTAACACTTAAACTTTACCTGTGCTTGAAAGGGCCTGTTCAGGACTCCAAACACCCTTGACGCAATTGGGAGGTGGCTTAAAACACTTTTGATTCAATTGTGAACTAAGGAACCCCAGTTTTAATTATTCCTAGCAGTAATGCATTTTTCAAAAATTTCCTTACATGCTTTGATGAATTGCCGTAGTTGTTAGTGTGCCGCTGACATTTGGAATAGAGGTATAGTCATTATGAAGGGATGACGAATTTCCAAGGCCACTAGATAAGAAGGATCTTGCTTTTAACTCATTAACGACCGCCCACCGTCTTTTGACGGCGGGCATTTCAGGTCGTTCGTCTGCAGCTGACGTCTTTTTGCCGTCGTGCAGGACACACGGATGTTGCGGCGCCAGGGCAGCGCAGCTGCGCTGAGACGGGGTTTATTACTTCTAGCCCTGATCCAGTCGCATTCCCTCGAGCAACGGGCAGCGGAGGATAAAACCTCCGCAACCCGGTGCTTGTAGAACCCTTTTGGTTGCTGGCGGTGCGTTACGCAAGCAATCAAAGGGTTCCCCTGCTCTGTCGGGTGATCGGAACACCCGGTGACCCGACAGAGTTCTGGGAACGGCTGCACAGTCAGCCCTAGAGTGGCCCCAGAGCTGTCTGTGTGCTGTCCATATCACTGCCTGTGTCAAAGGGACACAGATTAGAATGTATTAGCATATATGAATATGCTAATACATTACTAAGTGTTTAAAAAAAATAAAAATAAATATTTTATAGATAAAGAAATTATTGTGCATATATTACCACACAAAAAAGAAACGGTGTCACATCTAGGAATCCACACAACCGTAATAACCTGTAGAATTAATCTAACAAGTTATTAAGTGTGAAATGTGAATGGTGTAAAAAAATTTAAAAAAAACCCAAAATTTAAAAAAATCTAAAAAATAAAGTACAACTTGTCTCGAATAAAACGAGGCCTCATCCAACTGAGTCATTGAAAAAATAAAAAAGTTACAACTGTTGAAAGCAAGGAGGCAAAACAAAAAAAATGTTCTGGTCATTAACTTACTTTGCAGTGTGTTCGGCTTAAGGGGTTAAAGGAACATCTGCAAGTTCCCTTGTTATAGTGTTGTGTATCAGGACAAAGAAAGGATTCTTGTCTGTTATCCTTGAACACATCGAAAACTTCTAAGAGATAACGTTTGCACTGCTGCCAAGAAGGGGCTCCAGCCACATAAGACAATAAAGGTGATACTTTGTATTCTGTGGTTCGATGCGGTATCAAAGCTGTGTAACAGAGCTTTGCCTTACCGACTCCACAGTCCTGCTATGCTGTGATGAACCACCTCGTCCTCATGCATATGTGAATAATAAATAACCTTGACTGAGAGGATATCCTTGGACTCTGAATTAAAGGGAACCTGTCAGATAGATAATGCCCCCCTTGCTGAGGGCAGCACAGCGTAGTGTACAGGACATGCTGTGTCCCTAGGCTGGTGTTCTCCACGAGCAATGACTGGAGACGCTATTTTCTTTTCTATCTTAGTTTTCTCGTTATGGTTTATTTTATTGGTTGTGGTTATTTACGCCCGTATTCGCGCCGTACTGCGCTCAAATAATGGGCAAAATACGTTACCCAGTTCATTATGGTAATCCACAGTTCTCATAGAGGAACTATGGATTAGGTTCTCTCCTGCTCCAGATAGTTGGCGATCGGGGTGGTAGAGAGGAGTGGGACATGGCAATTATTCACGGTGTATACGCGCCATGAATAATGAATGCCTATGGGGCTGGCGGGCTGCTGGCCCACCCCTGCTTTGAGCACACAGCGTAATTGTGGGCGAAATACGTCCCACAATTACGCCGTGAATAAGCCGTGTGAACCCTGCCTTATTCTGTAGAAGATGCTGGAGTTTTAGTGCATTAACCCCTTAGTTCTTAGGCATGAGAGTGTTAGCCCGCCCACCAATGCTAGCCCGCCCACTGGCAGTGATTGACATGTTTTTATATACAAAGTAATAGGTTTATCAGTTGAGGTGGGTGGGGCTAGGCTCTGGTGAGTTGGGGCATGAAATATCAACTGGACTCGCTTTGAATGAATTTTTTCTGGCTGAAAACTGCAGATTTGAGCATAAATGCTCCTTAAAAACTCCTGAATTTTACAGATATAAGGTACACAGCTGCTGGAAAACAGCAGGTCTGACACTACCTTGTGCTGCCCTCAGCCAGGGGGGCACAACCGATGTTACCGGTTCTCTTTAATTTTCTTTACATTAATGGTCCTTCGAGCTGGAAGACAACATCCTTGAGCGACTTCCAGTACAGAGGCTGACACTGTGCACAAAGGGGACTTTCCGTGCTGCCTTAACAATGAAGACCTCCCAGCTGCATTGCTGAAAAAAGGCCACCCTCCCAAGGTGACGTCTTGTCCTTACTTAGTCTATGGTATCTTCTTAACTAAGTTTGGATTATGATTCATTTATGTTTTATTGTTTGCATTGTATATTTTTCTTTATTTCATGGGTCTTTAATGGCATCTCAGCCATTGAATACAAAATAGACCGGTGTCTTCTAGTCAACAGGTACATCTGTGGCATGCGACCGCGTAGGGCGCCACTTCATCCCAGGGAGAAAAGGGGGCACAAGGAGGATGGAGTGGGCTGAATTTTCCATTTGGGGGACACTTTATGCCTTGTTTAACTAGGAGCACCTTACCTTGTATTCCAGCCTTGCTTGCTTCACCGGCTCGAAAGTCGCATCGGCAACATCGATTAGTGTTTGCCTGTCACGCCGTCCACCTCACGGTGTCCGTGTACAAAGGCATGGACCGCTCGCAACATAACCCCCCCATTGCAACTCCTCCTCATCCACTATTTGCAGCGGATGTCTTCCCTCCTTTGCTGCCACTGTCCTCAAATAGTTGGTCCTCACTGTCTAGTGGAGTGAGAGCCACAGCACATATTGGTTGCGTTCTGGTTGTTGTGGAAGCGGAACGGACAGAGGTGGGTTGAGGACAGGTGAGAGCCCTCACCTGCGTGTGTGAAGCATGCAAACTAGAGGTTGGTGTGTGACAAAGCGGCCGACTCTTGGCTGGGGTTGTCAGATGTCATTGGAGAAAAGTGTGATGACCTAGTGTGTGTCAACACATTGCCGCTAGATTGACACCGGATGCTGTAGACCTCGCAGGCGTGACTCCTGGTCTGACGGTCCCCTTACTATGCTGCGATCTGTGGCGGCTCCGGTAACCTACTACTGTGTTCTTTGATGCTATCGTAGGATCTTAGCCCTCAGCTTGTTTTTTTCCAGCTGGGGCTGCCATGATTTTATCAGGCTACATTATCGCTTGAGTTTTTTGGTCAGTTTTGCCCTCTTAAGTGCCCAGGGAATTTTATAGTGAAGCGATTCTAAGAGCGGCGGCAGGTCAGTGCGTGTCATACTAAAACCAGCATTGTATGCAGGGCCAAAGAAGCTCATCTGCATATTTAAGCATGGCACAACGTTCTACAGCACTTATAATAAACAAAGTGAAAAGTTATTAAATTTATATAGAGATATATAGTATAATTTCGACGCCACTTTTTTCTTTTGTTTTTGTTTGTGTAACCTTCATTCAGGCACAATCATAGGGCCTCCAACCCCATATATTCCTTATACTATGTAGTGATGTGCCAAAATTTTTTATAAAATTATAACTTTATTGTAAACCACGGTAAAAGGGTGTGATAAGAACATGGTATCGTACATCAGAAGGTACACACGCTCAATATATGGAGTACATACGTATACCAGAACGGCCGTCCTTTTCATACTCTTAAACGGAGTTTCCACATGAGACGCCAGGAGGACCGGGCCAGGCCCGCTAACAGAACAGCGGAACATTTCGAGGAGATCTCCTCCCTTTCTCAATGCGATTGCGTAGACGATCCCAAACCCACACTATATAGGGCTAATTAAACACACATGATAAAACAATATAAAAAAACAACCATCATATAAAAATGCTCGCAACTATAACTATCATTAATTCACCTGTTTAGGAGCTAAGAGCTTAATCGATGTTCACTCAGCTTTCCTTTTATAGACAATGTTGTGTTTGTAGCTGTTTAGATTTTTACAATAAACTTTCTGCAGTATGCACCAACGTAGGTTCCGTACCACTATGTTTTCAGCTGCAAAGTGTATGCATACCGATGATTCCCCAAAACATCTTTTTCCTTCTAAATTGCAATCAGTTTTTCTTATTTTATAATTGCCTTATTCATCAGATGATTTATGCTCATTTATCTAACTTTTCCCGGTTCTGCTAGTCTGCCCCACATGTATTTCCCACAAGGACAATTGAGCATTATAAATACCTGCCTCACTATCGCAGGTTTGTGATCCTTGAATTTATTATGGGAAACCTTTAAGTCGGATGATATATGTGGTCGCACCTTTTATAATAGCAGAACAGTGCTGCAATGAAAACAAGCAATGTACCTGAAACGGTAGAACCAATCCTAGTCTGTACAACTCCCTGCGGTTTTATTGCTGTTATTGTGTATCCGCTGATATGCAAATGTGTGTGTCACTAGACTGTTTTACGTGCTACGGTAAACGTCTTAGTGATTTTCTAAAACAATAAGCAATTGAGTTTCCGATTGTAACACCTTCCAAATGTGTTTGAATTGCGCTGCTTGATTATACCTGCATGACAATCATATGTAGAACATAAACATCAAAACAATCATCATCTTATTTTTCTTAGGGGTTTAGCTTTCAGATATACTTCTCGGATGTATTGTAAACTTCATACTGGTTTTCTCGAGTCTTCCCTCACAGTAACCTCTATCCACAAATTTTTTTATGATTTTTCCATATTAATTAAGTAATCTCCTCACTAGAACAATGCGGCAGGCGCGAAACAAAACTGTGATTTTATAATACCCTTAAACACCTGTGGAGGGAGTTGGCTCCTACGTACAGAATGTGATTAATATCTGGTTGCTGTGTATAATGTGTGGTTAAACTCATTGTGTGATGCTTCTTAACGAGGTACATCTGATATGCTATCTTTTCTGATCCTTTGTAGCCGAAAATTGTATGAGTGTGTGTGCTCCATTGATACGTCCTATGAAGTCCTCCAACTCTGAATACGTACCGGACCGAGCAGGAAGACGTCGTCGAAATATCTAAGCCTCAGCACTCCGGATGTGCGCTGAAACAGGGGTTGAGGAAAGAGTGAGTGCTTCGAAATATTGCATGAAGATATTGCATAGCTGGGCCCTGCCGGCGATCCCATGCAAGTCCCTTGTAATTGGAGAAAAAATTCTTCCCCAAAATGGAAACATTTTTTTGTCAAGATTACATTTAACAGTTGCAATTAAAAATGCAATCTGCGATTAGAACAATATGAGATTTTGACAAGAAACCTCTCTAACTGCCTGTGTACCTTCAATTAATGGAATGTTGGTTGAACAACGATTTTATATCCAAAGTTTGTACACATGAACTTGACTTTACTGCAAATCGAGTGACCTTAATTCTCGTAAAAATTGCCCGCAGTATCATATAGTATTTGGGGATCTTTTTTTTACCTCGTTCTTGCGTAAGAAACGTATCCAGGTACGCTGCCAATGGCCTCAAGCATCGAATCGATTGCCGGAGGGACTTTTCGGTCGTCTGGCGGGTTCTCAAGTGACTTATGGATTTTTGGCCACTTTGTACCAGTATAGTACCCTGGGATGTTTACTTAGTGTGAGTGAACAACTTTTCTTGATTTGTTATTATTTCGTCTATAGTTCAGCATATCTGAAGTGATTTCTTCAAGTATACGCTAGAAATTCAAATGTGGGGTCATATTTTAGTTTTTTATAAACTTGTTTATCATTCAATTGGGCCATAACTTCTCGTTCATATGCATCAGTATCCATAATAACACTAGCTCCCCCCTTGTCAGCTTTTTTCACGATTATAGAGGGATCTTCAACAAATTGTTTTAAGGGACCTTTTCTTTCTTAGATGTAAAATTGACCACATTTGTTTATTTTTGTTGTTAAGACCTTTATCCCAATTTTTGGTGACCTCATCAAGCACTAATGTTGAAAAAGACCTCTAATGACGGAATTTTTATATATCTGGTCAAATGGTACTTTTGATTTTTCAACTTGCCGCTGGAAAAATGTATACCACTTGAAAAACAATTTTTTATCTTTGAAAAAACATTTTAATTGAATACTTCTGCATAACTTGAAAAAAAGTCATCTTCAGAAAAATCAAAACAATTTTGTCTACATTTTTAGGGTACGAAATTAAGTCCCTTTTCTAGTTACTGCGCCTTTTTGTACAGGGGACATTTCTTTAGATGAAATCTACTGCATATCAGGAGGGAAGATTTGCTTCTGTTCATGGTGCCTCGCGACGGGCTTGCGATTCCACCGCCTTGTAGCTTGTTGGGCCCCATTATATCATCGACGAAAGGTTTTCCCATATCTATTCAAGGGATCACATTACCTGCAATGAGTGGGCGCGTTTTTATATGTCAGTGTCCTTGTGGAATATATTTGTGGGGCCGACTAGCAGAACGTAAAAGTTAGATAAATGAGCCATAAATACTTTGATGAAGGCAATTTGGTAAATAAGAAAAAAGTGATTGTAATTTGAGAAGAGTAAAGATTGTTTGGGGAATCATCGGTGCACGACACTTTGCAGGATGAAAGAAATAATAGTGTAAGCGGAACTACGCTTGGTGCATACTGCTGGAAGTTTATTGTAAAAAATCCTAAACAGCTCAAACAAAATTGTAACAAAGGAAGCTGAGTGGATACATCGATTTAAGTCCTTAGCGCCTATAGGAATTTAATGAAAGTTATAGTTGCGAGCTTTTTTTATAAATGGTTGTTTTTATATGGTTTTATCATGTCGTGTTTAATAGCCCTATATAGTGTGGGTTTGGGATCGTCTACGCATGCTTGAGAAAGGGGAGGAGATTTCAACGAAACGTCGCTGTTCTGTTGCGGGCTGCCCGGTCTCCTGGCGTCTCCATGTGGAAACTCCGTTAAGAGTATGAAAAAGGACTTCCGTACTGTATACGTATGTACTCATATATGGAGTATGTGTACCTTCTGATTGTGACGTTACCAATGGTGCTTATAAGAAGCCTTTTCCCGTGGTTTACAATAAAGTTATAATTTTATAAAAAATTTGGGCACATCACTACAATGTTCTACAGCACCCTGCAGGCTCTGTGCAGCCTGGAAATAGCTGATTTTTAATGCGATTCGTCCCGAAGTAATTCGGACCAAAACTAATTTTGCAGGAAAAGTCGGCGAACCGAATTTTTGAGAAATTCACCCATCTCTAATTGCTATGGATAAAAAAAAAGTACCCAAAAATGTCCAGTGCTTTCCATAGACTCCAATAGTAAATTTTCTGCCCTGCTCAGTTGTTTTTTGCAGCATGTTTCAAAAAACGACCACCAAAAAATGAGAAAAAGAAGTTCTGTGGAGACTACAGGATGTTTTTACTATTAAAGTCTATGGGACATCTTTGCAGTCGCTTTTCAGATTTTTAAAAAAACAAATAACGCTGAACAAACAATTGTTTTTGTGCGCAGTGGAGACATGGCCTAAAGCTGATGCTGCAGCCGGTGAGGCTCTAGCTGTGAAGATGAATAAAATACCGGTCAGATTCTGTTTAAGAATCCGGCTGCTATATTTTCATCTTTCAGAGGTTTTGGGGGGCGGTTCTGTTCTTGGTTTGGGGGACGGTTCTGTCCATAGCTGCAATCTCTGTGGATCTGCTGCAGACTGGGTCTGTGTCTGGATTTATCTTAGGACTCTTCTCTGTTTCCTGTAAAACAATGAACCCCTTCAGTAAGATGAGGAGTGGTGCAGGACTTACCAGCTGTGGTGCCTTGAGCCCGGCTGTATCTGATCCACATACCCTCCTCAGTGATTGGCAGCCCACTAGCAGATATTTCTCTATGGTGGATATTACTAAAGCCCTTTTCTTGTACATAAAGATAGTTCTGGTTTGTATTTACTTGTAAAAGTAGGAGATAAACCTTCACAAGGATCACATAGGGATAATATGAATCTCCCTCCATATTTTTACAAGCTATATCAGCTAAATTTGAGCCTCCACAACGAAGTCAGATCTTATTATATGTGGATGACCTGTTGATTGCCTCCAAGACAGAGGACGACTGTAATGCAGCCCCCCTTGCTCTATTACATTTTCTGGCAGTGCAAGTAAAGAAGAACAAAGTACAGCTGTGGCAGACCATAGTAAGGTATCTGGGATATAACTTATCACAGGAGGGTAAACATCTTGGTAGGGAAGAAAACTGCCACTTTACAGGCCCCAAAACCTTTAACCAAGAGGTAGGGGATGACCTTCCTTGATATGACAAATATCTGTGTTTTAGATGTCAAAACGGATGCTAATGCGAGATTCATTTTCACCAAATGCGATATTGGGGGGCTACACTCACCATTGTGAATATTTATGCTCTGAATCAGGGACAGCTCTCTTTCCTTTCCTCGGTTTTGGACTAATTAAACGCTTATGCGGTGGGCAAGATCATACTATGCGGTGACTTTAACCTAGCCTTAAATCCACATCTAGATACATCTGCAGGTCATGCATCTATCCCCTTTAATAAATTGAATAAAATCAGAAAGTTACTACATGATATGCAACTTGTTGATATTTGGCGCCTCTCTCACCCTGACACACGAGACTATACTTTTTATTCCCACCCCCACCAGAGATATAGTAAGATAGATTATGTTTTCCTTCAACACATATAGCTCCCTAATGCTAGAAAATCTTCCATAGGGAACATTCTGCTTTCCGATCACGCTCCAGTTCATTGTGAATTAGAATTGCAGAGATCGGGGCCCAAAAAATATAATTGGCGACTAAATGAATCGCTTCTCAACGACTCCGTGTGTCTTTCCGATTTGTCCCAAACGATAGAACACATTCTAGTTGCGCATCGTTCGGACCCTACGTCACCTCAGTTAAAATGGGAATCATTGAAATGTGTTGCTCGTGGAACCCTAATTAAGCATGGAGCTAGATTGAAGAGAGAGGTAGCTGCTAAACTTACCTCTTTATTATCTAGGTTAGCAATGCTTGAGTCTAAGCATAAATCTACATTGTCACAAAGTGACCTGCATGAGTTGTTGTCCACTAAGCATGAAATTCTTCAAATCTTAGAGAAAAAGGCCTCCAGATTTAAACAGCTTTTGCGGGATTGTACTACATGTGGGGTAACAGACCGAGTAGAATGCTGACTAGGGCGCTGAGAGACAGGAGAGCTTCTCTTTATATCCAGGCGATTAAGACAAAACAAGGTAGAAAGGCTCATCTTACCTCGGAGATCCTAGATACTTTCCATACCTTCTACCAAGATCTATATAATTTGCCGTCTCCTGGCTCTGCTCCTTCTGTTACTCCTGATGGGGTTAGCTTGAATGATTTTATAAGTACTGCCCGTCTACCCAAACTTGATTCTAACAGACTCCTGACGCTGGAGGTTCCCTTCATCTGCGAGGAACTATCACAGGCTATTTCAGCCTTACCGGCAGGGTAGAGTCCTGGCCCAGATGGCTTTACAGCCAAGTTTTATAAGGTGTTCAGGGAGAAACTATATGACCCCATATTAACCTCCTTTAATTCAGTATCAGCCATTCAGCCGTTCCCTGCCTCCTTCCTACAGGCCCATATTTCGGTAATACTGAAGCCGGGTAAGGACCCGATGCTGTGTTCTAATTATAGACCTATCTCTTTGTTGAATATAGATACAAAATTGTATGTGAAGCTCATCGCTACTCAGCTTCATACCGTACTGCCAGAGCTAATACACTGTGATCAGGTCGGTTTCGTTCCGGGAAGAGAGGAACGGGATAACACCCTAAAGACCTTCGCACTTATTCATCACGCCTGAAAAACCCAAATCCCGACCATGCTGCTATCTCTAGATACAGAGAAGGCATTTGACAGGGTAGATTGGACTTTTTTGAGATCTGCTCTGTCAAATGTGGGACTTGGCCCAATTATGCTCTAAAAAATCTTCGCCCTTTACCAGCTCCCATCAGCTCAAATTAGAATCAATGGCGACTTATCTGAAACCTTTTACATTCGTAATGGTGCACATCAGGGTTGCCCGCTTTCTCTCCTCTTTTACGTTATCGCCATGGAATATCTCCTGCAATCCATTAGGGAAGCGAGAGAGATTCAAGGCATAATAGTTAAAAAAAAGAGCACCATAAGTGCGCCACTTTTGCGGATGATCTACCTTTATATATCACACAACCTGAGACCTCTCTGCCTGCCCTAATGGATCTTCTGAATCAATTCAGTTCCCTGTGTAATTTTAAGGTTAAAGGAGTTGTCTCAAAACATCGATTCATCTTACCTCAGTCCTGTTTTCTTGGTTTCATTTTGAATTCAGGGGCCTGTTTACTGACTTCTACTAGGCTGCAGTAGAAGCCAGGTCTGTAGCTATAGCAACCAGTGCTGGCAGCCTGTCAGGAGAGAGCAAACAGGTCTGTTGCTATAGTGACCTGAGAAGCTGATACAGTCCATACAAGAGGGGATATCTAGGAACAGGTAGGACAATGTTAATGGATTCATATTGCAAAGTGACTTGTTTTTGCAATCCTTGTAGTGAGACAACCCCTTTAATTATACCAAAAGTATAGCCCTGAATGTTACCCTAGACTCACAAACAGTTACCACCCTAAAAGAGAGGTTTCCTTTTAATTGGGCTAAGGACTCATTTTCTTACCTAGGTATTCAGATACCTGTGAATCATCAACAAGTCTTTGCCTTGAACTTCACAGCACTATTAAATGTGGTTAAACTGGACTTAGCTAAATGGGATAAGAGAGATTTCTCTTGGATAGGGCGGATTAACATACTTAAAATGAACATTTTACTCTGATTTTTATATTTATTCCAAACAATCCCCCTTAAACTGCCCAACTTCTTCTTTCAAGAAATAAATAGCTGCTTTAAAAAATTTGTATGGGCTAATAAAAAAACAAGAATAGCTAGGGACACTTTATGTAGAAGAAAGGACAGTGGTGGCCTTGCTTTACCTGATTTGCAGTCCCATTATGTGGCGATAACAGCGGCCAGAATTGTAGATTGGTTTAAGATTAAAAGCTCAAAACGGTGGATCCAAATTGAAGAACAATTGTGTGGTCAGCCACTTTCGTCATTGCCCTGGATAATGCCCCTCTTAAAGGGATTTAAAATAGCGCAACTCCCTCTACAGTAGTTTCCCAGGTAACAATAGCAGTTTTTAGAGTATAATCTCTATGCCTCGGGAGGACCGCTTGTCTCACTCAGGGGTGACCCAAAGATCTCTATTTCAACGCGATGCTTGTTATACCGGGATGAGTTTACACAACAATCCCACCTCATCAAAGATTTTATTGCACACTCCACCTTCAAAACCTACGAAGAGACTGTTCCTCTCCATCTCCGCTCTCCAAATGTATGGCTGCAATACTTGCAACTGAAACACTTCTTTACTACTAATAAAGATAAACTTAATCTTACTAGAGAACATACCAGTTTTGAAAGGATTTGTATACAGCAAATACGACCTAAACATCTCATCTCTGTACTGTATAGCATGTTGATGGATACCCTTGCAGTGAGGCATCCCTCCTTCCAAGATAGCTGGGAACAAGAATTAGATTGCACTTTTCTGGAGGAGGATTGGCTCAAGGCTTGCATTTTAGCGAATAAGGCTTCGGTATCCTATAGAATTCAAGAATTAAATTACAAGGTCCTGTCTAGATGGTACAGAGTTCCGAAAGTGCTGCACATGATCTTTCCAGGTGTTCCTTCCACCTGCTGGAGATGAGATAAAGCATTAGGAACTATGACCCACATCTGGTGGTAGTGTGAGATACTTCAGCCTTTTTGGAGGAGGGTAGTAGAGGTGATCAGGGTTGTTACTGATATCACTTTACAAAACACTCCTGAAGTCCTCTTGCTTCTTATGCTACCTTTGGGCATTCGTGCCTTAAAGAGGAGTCTGATAATTTTTTTTACTAGAGGCGGCCAAATCATTGATTCCTAGAAAATGGAGATCAAACCAAACTCCCACTATTTCGGAGTGGTTTAAAGAGATCTTCACTTTGCAGCGCATGGAGGAGTTGAGGGCAGACTCTAGTCAGACACTGGACAAGTTTAATAGGGTCTGGGGGGAATGGATGACCTTTGCAGCCTCTCCAGTGTTTAAGATGATGATGTAAGGTTCTGTTTAGTTGTTAAGCAGTGTCATATTCCAGTCTCACACTGCATTAAGGACTTCAGGTTTGTCTGTACTCTGTTTTTATTTAGAATCTTGAGGTGCTCCACTGTCTCGTCCAAAATGGTTCAAAATGGTTTAACATGGTTTAAAGTGTTATTGAGGTTTTATTACTTCATTATGCCTTACTCTATAAACAACAGTTGGTTAATGCTGATGGTCGCCGATGCTCCATTTTATTCTATGCTACTAGATAGAACCTATATTATTGTTTGTGCACCGTTAGTAGTGGATCACAAAATTATATTCCTCGCGAGCTGTTCCCAACGATCTTATCTGTACAATGTATATCTGCTGTTCTTGACTTGATGCTTTCTGAAACTTTCAACTGTAGATTTTACACTGCAACTGTTGTATTTAAAGATGTTTATTTCAATAAAGCTTCTTTGAAAAAGGACAAATTTCTGTAGGTGCAGCTGTTGTTGCACCTTTAACACAACTTTACGACTTTTTTCCATTGCAGCTACTGATAAATACACTGGACAACTGAGGCAGAAAAATGTTTTATAAAAAAAATAAACAGCTTCTGGTTGGTTCTGCAGTATTAGGACTATTCCAAAACTTTTATATAGACTGCAAGGACGGTTATATGACTTCAGTACTGACTCAGGATTATGGGCCTAAGAATAGGCCTCTGTTATATTACTCCTCTAAATTGGGCTCTATCACTAGGGCCCTACCCTGTTCGGTACAGGCTGTTGTAGCTGCCTCTATGGCATAGTATGCACAACAAGAATACAACGAGAGTATGTGATCAAATATAAAACAATCTTTATTTCTATCAAAATATTTTTTTAAAAACCATACATGTAGAGGTATATATAGGAATGACCGATGTAAGGGGGGGGGGGGTTCCCCACAATAGGCTGTCTAAAGGGGATAACATACAGATGTATGCTGACAAGAAAGGTATATGTACAGCAATAAGAGTATTTGAAGCTACAATGCTTGGACACTTAGCATATGATAGTATAAATTCAAGTGAAGTAAACCCATAAGGCATAATGCTAAGGCCATTCAAAAAAGGCTATGTAAATATAACAAATATGCAGACAACGCCAGCACAACATATCATACCTAAGTGGCGGACAGCAAGTGGGAAAGCCCTGTTGACCCCAACGCGCGTTTCGCGTATTGTTGCTTCCTCAGGGGGTGAGATTTTTAATGCGCGTCCTCTAATGTTTAAATAGTAATAGTTCCTAAACACCGCACCTGTGTTGCTCCTAGCGCATGCGTCTTTGCTCGGAGGGATGGTGCACAGTGCCCCACTTCCGGGCAGTCCCGCGCCACTGCGCATCCCCAAGGAAATTATCCCGGACATGCGCGTCGGCGTCTGGACGCCGAAGTGATTGCCGGCCCTATTCCCCGCACCAGGCATGCGCATCAACCCCAGGCTATTTCGCGTCACACACAGCATCATGCTCCAAATCAAATGACAAAAAGCAGGTACTGCATGATATATCTAACTGCTGAGATATAACAGTATTATTCAAACTCTATTATACCCTATATATAAAACCCACGCATAGTATCTCATATGACCACCCATAGTTAAATACATAAAGACATGGGATTATTTAGCATACATCTAATACAGCATATAATAGACAGGCTAACATGATTTTCCAAGTTATGGTGCCATGATGAATTTTAAAATTTTTTTCTCTCTGGATCTTCAGAGTATGAGGAGTATATGCAGTAGAAAATGCGGTGATGTAGTAGGAACTGCCAACTGTTAATCAAAACATATAAGAAGAAATTAAAAATAAAATTTAAAAACCAAGGACAATCGTGGAAATGCAAAAATAAACTCAACAAAGAAAAATAATAAAACCGATCTTAAAGGGAGGATAAATGGGGGAGAGAGAGTAAAAAGGGAAGGGAAAGGAAAGAAAGAGGGTGCGAGAGGCGGATTACAAAAAGGATGCAAAGCTCAATTTTTCGTTGAGCCCGTTTGGGGTCATAGAATCTAGGGCCACAATCCACTTAGTTTCACGTTGTTCCAGGGCACGCATTATTTTCACCACCCCTAATACCAATTTGAAACTATATCAATGCCCCGTTACTTTCAATAATGTGGGTCACAATTATGGTACCGCAAAAAATGTCTTGGCAGTGTTTTAAGCTGACTGATATCATCGGAATTCCTAGCTGCTGATATATCGCGTATGTGTTCTCGTACACGTACTTTCAATTCGCGTGTAGTTATTCCAATGTAGCTTTTTGGACAAGGACAACATCCCCATATATACTACATTTTTGTTTTGGCATGTGATGTAATGTCGGATTTTGAATTCACGAATTCCATCTGATGTTAAAAAGGTGTCCGTCTTAACCATGTTACAACATGCAAAACATTTTCCGCAAGGGACGAAACCTTGTTTTGGGGCCTCTAGAAACTGAAGGGATTCCGATTTTGTACGATATAATGGCTTTTGACAAGATGATCGCGTAAATTAGGTGCCCTCCTTGCTGTTAGTAGGGGATATGCGAAATCTCTTTTGATAGGATTGGGTCGGTTTTCAAAACACCCCAATGTCTATTTTAGAATCTCCCCAACTTAACCCTTTGTTGGTTGTATGTTGTGATAAACCGAATATTATTATCACTCACCCTATTACTTTGATCTCAACAATTTGATTTCTGGGGGTTCTCTTAGCTTTTGATAAGTTTTCTTCAAAGTCCTTTTGCATACCCACGTTGTATAAACCTTTCCTGTAGACCCCTAGCCTGACATTCAAACTTAGAATCAGCAGAGTAGATCCTACGCATCCTTAAAAACTGACCCGTAGGAACTGCTCTGATGGTAAAGGGGTTATGGAATGAAGACGCGTGAAGCAGGGCATTAACGGGAGGTTTTCTTTCCTATATACATCCCTCTGTATCATACCTACATCATCAACTTCAATAGATATATCAAGGAATTCGACCTTCTTCATTTCAGCTTTAAACGTGAGTTTAATATTCAAGGAATTGCTGTTGAGGTGTTCCATGAACAGAGCCAGCTGGGCCAAAGAACAATGCCATAAAAATAGCACATCGTCGATGTACCTCAGCCAGCACTGCACATGTTCCACCCCAACAGCACTTTCTTCCTGGAAAATCTGCCTTTCCCAGTACCCCAAAAAAAGGTTCGCATATGCCGGGGCGCAAGCCGCGCCCATAGCAGTCCCCCGACATTGGATATAAAAGTTGTCCCTAAAGACAAATACATTATGTGTTAGTATGAATCTTAATAGATCAAGAATTAAATTGCCCAGATCTGGATCAAAATCACTCGCCTTTAGAAAAAACTCAACCGCTGTGAGACCATCATCATGGCAAATGCTTGTATAAAGGGCTTCGACATCTGCCTACCAGGTATGTGCCTGGCTCGACATAGATCCCATCAATCCCCTCAATACGTCGGTCGTGTCCTGCACGTAAGATGGTAAAAACTCAACAAGGGGTTTCAAGTAATGATCTATAAATTTAATATAGGATCACACAACCTCCTATCCCGGACACGATCGGACGTCCCGGCGGATTGATGGGATCCTTATGAACCTTTGGAAGAAAATATAGAGTTGACATTTTGGGCGATTTCACCAGAAAGCTCTCATAGATCTTCTTGGGGATAATACCGGCTTCAAATGCCCGTTTTTAAATTTATCCCCAAGTTCCTTGATAAATCTATCAATTGGATTAGAATGGATCTTTTTTGTATGTATGTCTGTCCCGTAACTGGCGGAATGCCTCCCTTTCATAATTTTTCAACCGGCCCAAAACACTACATTTCCCCCCATGTCGGCAGGTTTAATTAGTAAATCTTTAATGTTATGTAATTATGTCAGTGCTTTTCGTTGTGTGACAGTAAGATTTTCATTCCAAAATATGGAAAGACAAACGCCTCATCTCCTGCAGTCACCCGCTCACAAATATCTCTACCTGTGGACATAGAGACAAGGGGGGAAATTAGTCGACCTAGGATACAGACATGAAGGAAAATTACCCCGTTTGAGGTCTATCACTTTGTTCTTGATATAATTTCCCCCAGAATCGCAATCGCATCTCTCTCCCCTCAGTGAACATCAGATCATGATTTCTTTCTTAGCGTGTAAATTTTTAAAAAATAAGTTTCCTCGCAAATAAATGCAGGTCTTTCAACGCTGTGAAAAAATTAAATGTGTTAACTGGTGAGAAGGTTAATCCTAAACTCAACACTTCATCTTGTGCCTCAGACAGCACATGGGAGGATAGGTTAATCACCTTTAACTTCCTCCTTGTAGATCTATTTCTTCCACGAGGAGGAGGAGCTGCGCCGCGAACCGAGGAATTTCTTCCTTCATTAGATTGACCACCAATATCCACTTGATTACCATTCAAATGGTCTCTCCGCATCTGGGAGTAGCTTTCATGTGATCTCATAGAAGATATCGATCCAGATCTTGACCGGGATTGGGATCTATTCGATCTCCATCTATATACTCTCCCTAATTGCAGATCATTCACATCTCTTTGGAATTTTTTAGATTTTGTATCACAGATTTCTTTTTCCCATTTACTGATCTCTTTGTCTAAATCAGAATGGAATTTATCAATATCTTCTGTAGACAACATTGTCCTCATTTTAGATTGTATATCTGTCATCTATTTCTCAATACTCTCCAATGATACTGTATTGGCTTGGATAAGTAATTCCATAAAGCCTTTTGAACAGTTATTAGCCAATCCCTCCCATTTTTCTTTGAAATTTTCATCTTCAACAGGGAAGGAAGGAAATACCCGCACCCGAAGGCCTCGTGTTTTAAGAACCCCTTTACATATATCTCTCCATGAACGCTTTATTCCACCAAAGTCTTAATCTCCTATGGAGGAGTTCCTTCCAATTCTTTTTGAGGTCTCGAATTTCCACATTGTCCTCATTTAAAATCAAATTCGAGTCATCCTTAAATACCTCATTTAATTTGAGAGCCCAGGACTGATCCCGGGATCTGAAATCCATACTCTGATTAGAGCAGGGCACTGTGAACAAAACACAGATATATGTCACAATAAACCAACAAAGTACATTGCCCCGAATGCTCATAAGGCTGAGCCTATAAAGTATCTGGCCCCCTTTCATAACAAGATCACTCTCAAAGACATAGTATGCACAACAAGAATTTCAACGAGAGATGTGATCAAATATAAAAACAATCTTTTTTCTATCAAAATATTTTTTTAAAAACCATACATGTAGAGGTATATATAGGAATGACCGATGTAACGGCAGGGGTTCCCCACAATAGGCTGTCTAAAGGGGATAACATACAGATGTATGCTGACAAGAAAGGTATATGTACAGCAATAAGAGTATTTGAAGCTACAATGCTTGGACACTTAGCATATGATAGTATAAATTCAAGTGAAGTAAACCCATAATGCATAATGCTAAGGCCATTCAAAAAAGGCTATGTAAATATAACAAATATGCAGACAACGCCAGCACAACATATCATACCTAAGTGGCGGACAGCAAGTGGGAAAGCCCTGTTGACCCCAACGCGCGTTTCGCGTATTGTTGCTTCCTCAGGGGGTGAGATTTTTTATTGCGCTTCCTCTAATGTTTAAATATAATGAGTCCTAACTACCGCACTGTGTTTGCTCCTAGCGCATGCGTCGTGCTCGGAGGGTACGGTGCACAGTGCCCCACTTCCGGCAGTCCCGCCCACTAAGAGCGCATGCCCAAGGAAATTATCCCGGACAGCGCTGTTTGGCGCGTCTGGACGCCGAAGTGATTTCCGGCCCCTAACTCCCCGCACAGGCATGCGCATCAACACAGGCATTTCGCATCACACACAGCATCATGCTCCAAATCAAAATGACAGAAGCATACTGCATGATATACCTAACTGCCTGAATATGGCAGTACAGTCTTCAGCATATATTGTCCTTTTTCATCCTCTTGTATTCGGGGTACCACATGTAGTAGCTGTGACACTATTACCAGATCTCTTACTTGTCTCCATCTAGGCGCCTCTCATGTACGACATTACTGCTTTCCCAACCCCATCTGATGACTGAAAGATGCACCACATTGAACCCATCTACTTTACTATCTACAGAGGTTGATGGCGAGCCACATGATAGTTCAGCTGAAATTACTGGAAAACATTGCCCAGAGCAGATGTATAGGATGTGCCTACCCAGCCAGTGACTTGATTATGTCTTCTTAACGGTCCAGAGCAGATGTAGAGGATGTGCCATACCCAGACAGTGACTTGACTATGTCTGCTGAACGGTCCAGAGCAGATGTAGAGGATGTGCCATACCCAGACAGTGACTTGACTATGTCTGCTAAAGGATCCAGTAAAAAGATAAAACCCAGATGGTTCCAGTGCTTCATTATTTGCAGTTGTTACTCAAGAAAAGACTTTGGCAGTCAGATCTCTTCCAAAGCACTTTACAGCTCAGGCAGCTGAACTGGTGGCAGTAACCGGGGCCTGCAAATTAGCTAGAGGTAAAACAGCTAATGTAAAAAGAAGAAAAAAGCAAAAGATACATAAACTTTGCAAGTTCTCTTTCCCTCTCTCTCGTTTTGCTATTTTGTAGTTTTGACTCATGGGACAAGCCAGGTCTCAACAACTGGGGATGCTTAATATTTAAAGTGTTTACAACTAATTAACTACTAAAATAACTACCTTTTTTAGCATGTTCCACAATAGACTCTTAGACCAAGAGAGAGATAATATGCCCAGTGCGAGAATACTCACGCCAACACATTTGTATGATCCTTAATGCATTAGACAGATGTGTAGGACAGATGTATTGTCTGATAATAAAGCATTTGGTATATAGTGCAGAATGTGAATAAAGAGTTAAGAAATTATTCTACAGAATCAAAATCATTTGGACTGGTAAGAAGATGCACATCACACTATTTGAGATACTGTATAGACGGCCTTATGTAGGTTACACAACTTTTAGAAGACTTAAAATGAAGCTGATCAAATCCTAAACCGATTATATGGCAGAAGATTTTAACCAATAAAGAGATCTTTTCTGTTAATTCTATCCCAAATAGAATAGATACCGATAACGGTAAAAGCCTGGGGGGGTTGGATAAAAATAATTGTCATTGTCCAAGGTGGAAAAGCCTCTATTAAGTGATACTTAACACCCCCACAGAAGTTAAGAGAGCAGAACGAACCTCTTGGATCTATCTCTCCCGCAGTAAATAGTAAACAGGGATAGGAACAGATTATGGAAAGTTTTCAGTATGAGGTCCGCCCTTCTCGTGCTGGTGCTCCATGATGAAGGAGGACAGGGTAACAAACAAAAATTTTTTAGGGCTATTTAGATGCATTGTCAACCATGGGGGAGAGAGAAAGTCCTACTTGTGCTTTTATTAAAGACTTTAGTGTTATGCTCTGCAGGGGGGAGGAGGGGTAGTTTGCCATCACAAGATTTGAATAATTTTGATGTCATTAATTTAGACTATCCAATTATACTAATATTTTAGGAAGGGATGACCTCCATAATTGAAGTAAAATTTTAAACCAAGACGAAAGACACTACACTAAAAAGAATGCTCACAAATTATAAAAGGAGGGATAAGTTCAGCTTGTTCTACTAAGACCTTAAAATTTTTTTTAAATAAAATACTAGAGAACCCTGTACTTACCCTCAATATAACCTAAAACAGTTGAAGCTCACCCTGCCTCCAAAATGGATATATCTCAAGTGTCATAATATGTAGACATATTTCAGTTAAAAGGGATAAAAGAAATTATATTAAGACCCTGAGGTTTAACAGTTTTCAGGCGAAAGTTTCTCTTTGCGAGATTTTTCTTTCGTTGTCACCTCTCTGATAGTGTTGAGCGATTATAATCGACAAAGTTGAAATCGGCACGGTTTTTACGTTGATCGGAATTTTCCGATCACCGATAATTAGGTGAAAATCTTCGCATATCTATTAATAATCGTGCCATTTACACCGCTTCCTGGTCCAATTTTTGCGGCCAGCAAATCAGCTTAGAGAATAGAGCAGGGTGGAGCTGGGTGTGCGACGTCATGACTGTGATGTGCATAGGTTGTGATGTAGCTGGAAAAACACATGACCTCGTTTTATAGTAGAGCATCCCTTCCTATTCACATCAGTGTGTCTCTGTTTCTCATAAGAGCAGGACGTGTATCAGCTTTCTCTTATACAGCTCACGACACAGTTCGCTTTCTTCACACATGACAACAATGCTATTTAGCTGAGAACATTAAACATAGGTAGATTAGAGAAATTCATTTTGTAAGTTAGTTAGGCCTGGAGACTGTTGAAAGAAGCATCTAGCGCTGTAAAACCGCGGGGAGGAGGGGGGGGGGTCGGCAACACAGGCTGGCAGGCAAGCAGGCTTTATGAAAGGAGAGTGTATATTGTTGCAGTCCAGTCTGCTTTGTCCCCTGCAGAAATGGATTTTATTACCAGTTTTTGGCCAGTTTTTTTGGTGAAATAGTACCTTGATATTTTTGTGCACCTGTACTTATTTTTAGGATACAGAACATTTTTTTCTATTAACTGCAGGTGTATTTGATAGTGCAAAAACCACCTATTTTATCCGTACACGATTTAATTAGTTTTTTTTTTCACTTTTGTGCAGCCCAGTTTTTGTTCAAAGACCTACTTTTTACTACAATAAGGATACATGAACTTTTTCTAAGGTCAACGCAGGTGTATTTCATAGGTCAAAAACCACCTATTATATAACAGTAACACAATTTAGTTACATGTTTTTCACTTTGGCGCTTCCCAGTTTTGAGCGAAAAGACACCAATGTTGTACTTACAATAGAGGATACAGAACTTTCTCTAGTCAGCGCAGAGTGTATTTCATAGGTTCAAAGCCCACCATTTATTATCCGTATACATTTTCAAATAGGTGTTATTTCTACTTTGGTGCGGCCCAGTTTTGTTCAAAGAGCCACCTTGTACTTAAATTTGAATACAGAAATTTTGTAGTTACTGTTGGTGTCAGGGACGCACACAAAGACACAGACAATTGAGGCCCTGACACTGGTCCCAGCCTCTGTCCCTGCCTTTTGGGGAACTGCTTAATAGGCCGGCAACAACCGAATATTGATGGCTGCACTGATATAGGGCCAACACAGACAGGACAAACATTACAGAAAAATAAACTAGTCGGTCGTCAAAAGTCGCAACAATACGGCAGCGTGGTACGAGTTGTGATACAAAGAGAATAACCCAGGACAAAATAACCCAGTACACACTAGTGATAAGAAACGTAGTATTAAGTCAAAACTATGGATTTACGTCGTACTGGCCGTGGCCGGCGACCAGAGCCAAATATGGGGGTTTTTTCTGTACAATCATGACAGTTGTGTATATCATTGGTGCAAAAACCACCGGTTTGTTATCCGTATTAACTTTTAAATAGCTGTATTTTCCACGAGGTGCGGCCCTCTTTTTTTCAAATAGCCATGTTGTACGACAATTCTGATAGAAAAATTTTCTAGCAACTGTTCTCGTTTGTCATTGCAGCAAAAAAAATAAAATTCTCACCAGTGTAATTTCGGAATAGTTTTATTGCGCTCGTTGAATCTCAGTTTGGTGCAGATAGCACACTTGTATGATAATTTGTTGAAAACTATCAATTCCTAGTCCTACTGGGCAGTTGTAAATCCCTTGGACTGAAGGAAAAACTGTTGATTTTGTCTTACGGTTCTTCCACCAGACCGCATTTCACAGGTATTCGCTAGAAACATTTCAGTTTCTAATCCTAGTTGGCTGTAGGAAATTAGAGGGATTTAAGAATAGCTGTGATTTGCCATCTTTCAATAAGAGACTTTCAAACACTCTTCCATACCTTCTTAAATTTGTATCTTTCTGAACATGGAGCGAAATGCAGGTGAGGAAAGAGGTGTGTAGGAGGTAGAGGTACGAGAGAAGGTGCTCCTTTGAGTGCTGGCGACAACACGCAAGCCAGCGGATTGTCGGTTACAGGACCGTCAGGCCTGTCATCACTGGGTCAGGGCCCTGTGAATCTCAGTAACGAACAGCATCGCCAGTCTGTTCTTCAGTGGTTAATGCAACCTGCATCCAGCAGTCTTACCTCCTCGTCCTCCCAGTCACGGCACAAATGTCGTCACCAGCATCGTCAGCATCCGTCCAACATGAAGCGAAGGCAGCCCAAATGTCAACTCGTGTACCCACCACTGTGGATAATCCATTTTCTGAAGACCTCTTTGATGAAAAAATGCATTTGGGGTCAGAAGGCATGTTAAAAGATCAAGAGGCCAAAGAGGATGATTTTGTCTGCTCTGACGCCCAGTTACTGATGCCATCAGAGGAGGAGAAGGAAGCCGGTCAATCGGCAAAAATCCCGGGCGGTCAGCAACGCATTGCAGTGCCTCTTGCTTGTAGCCTGCAGCTCCTGGATGCAGAATGTCAGGACGAGGAAGACACCTGTGTTGATGATGATGATGACGACATTGTGGATCCAACGTGGTCTTTTCAGCAGAATTTGCTTGCGAGCGCTTCATCACTGGACGAGGAGGAAGACGATGGGGCAGTGTCAGTACGGCTCCCGCCTCAAAAAGGGAGAGGGTGGTCGCAGAAGTTCGCTGAGATGATTCCGCCAGCCACGATCAGCGGAAACACCGCTCCTCGCTTATAGCCGTCGAAAAGGTCCAGGACCTCTCAAGCCTGGGCCTTTTTCGAGCAAGCCTTTGATTCACCCAGCGATGTCATATGCCGCCTTTGCTGTAAACGCATCAGTAGAGGCAAGAATCTTAGGTGTTTAACCACCACCAACATGTCTAGTCACATGCAGCTAATGCATGAGTTGAAATGGAGGGAACACTTGGCCAAAAAAGGCCACACCTATGCCGGGCTTCCAACCACTTTCACACTCTCTGTCTCCGCCTCCTCAGCCACCACCAAGCGTTCCTTAGCTGCCCATGTCTCTCAGAGTCATGATCAGGGATCAGCCTCCGCTTCAGCCTCCACCGTCGCCCGAGTACCATCAGCACCACCAGAGACCCATCCTACCCATTCTCCTTCCACCAGTTTGACGACCTGCACACCGTACAGCGGCCAGTCTAGCAGCCAGCCTTCTGTCTTCCAGGTTTGGGAGCAGAAGAAACACTTTAACCCAAACCATCCCAAAGGCAAAAGCCTGAATGTCGGCATTGCCAGGCTTTTGGCCTTGGAAATGTTGCCTTTCCATCTGGTGGACACAGATGGGTTCTGCCACGTCATGGCCCTTGCCTGCCCCCAATACCAGATGCCGAGCAGGCATTTCTTTGCCAGAAAAGCCGTCCCTGCCCTGGCCAGCCACGAGTCATCTAAAATGTCAAGCACATTGTCTGCATCTGTGTCCAGAAAAGTCCATTTGACCACCGACACATGGACTAGTAAGCACGGCCAAGGCCGCTATATCTCTGTGACAGCTCACTGGGTGAGCTGGGTGGATGTCTCTGGTGGTGACGGTGGCTCTAGGGCTCGGCGCACGCTCTTCGAAACCGCAGGGACGGTGCAGGGTTCTTTCCCCAAAGGTCCTCTGGTGGCAACACGTGCCCAGAGAAACCAGGCCGTGGTGAAATTAATCTGTCTTGGAGAACGTCCACACACAGATCAGGAGCTGTGGACGGCTCTCCGCAACGAGATCAAGGCTGGGTGACAAGAACCTTGTGCCAGGCAAGGTGGTGTGCGATAACGGTCGAAATCTGCTGGCCGCCCTTAAGATCGGTAGGCTGGAGCACATCCCTTGCCTGGCACATGTCATGAACCTTGTCGTCCAGAAATTTCTAAAGCGCTACCCGGGTCTGGACTGCCTGCTGAGGAAGGCTTGAGGTCTGAGTTTGCACTTCCGTCGTTCGCACCCTGCTTCATTCCGCCTGGCTGCGTTGCAGCGTCAGCTCGGCCTCCCCGTCAACCGTCTCATTGTTGATGTGGCAACACGCTGGAATTCCACCCTCCACATGCTCCAGCGATTGTGGCAGCAGCGCAATGCCATTACGCAGTACGAAGTGACACATGGCCTGACAAGCAGCGGTGCGGACCTTGGGGTGTTGAGCCACCGAGAGTGGAGGCAGGTGAAAGAGCTCTGCACCATCCTTGCCAGTTTTGAAGAAGCCACCAAAATGGTCAATGCGGACAATGCCCTTGTCAGCATGACCATTGTGGTGATCTTAGTTCTGGAACGATCTTTGGACACTCTGAAACATCAGGTCCCACCAACGACGGAGGAGGAGACGGACACAGATGTGGACACGGAGCCTTTCTCTCCATCAAATCCACAAGGCCTGACAGTTTCACAATTTTATCGGTCTTCATTAGGCAGTGGTTCAGGGTCCAGGGCTAGTGCAAGGCGGCGCCGCAGCTCTCAGGGTGCATCATCTGAGGCAAGTCAGGGCTGTGTTGAAGCTGTGCCGGAGGAAGCGGAGGAGGTATTCCTGGACACCGACGTTACTGACGTCCCTGCCTTGAAAAGAGGTTGGCGCGAATTTGAGGTGGAGGAGAAAGATGAGAAAGATCAGTATGCTAGTGCCCCTCGACCCAGAGGCTTGGGAAATCAAGGCTCCATCTCTCACATGAGTGCTTGGATGCTCCATTTCCTCCAACATGATCCTCGCATTAAGGCCATCAAAATGAACAACAGTTACTGGGCGGCCACTCTCCTCGATCCCCGGTACAAAACAAAACTCGCCACTTTCCTTCCACCCACCCAAATAGAGAGTAAAATGCAGGAAATGGAGACCTTGCTGATTGATCAACTGGAGACATCTGTTGCGTCTGCTTCACGTCCTTCAAATGTCACGGTGGAACAACGTCAGCGACGTGATAGCAGTAGAGTTCCAAGTAGCCGTAGCGGCAGCAGCAGTAGGCAATGTGGCAGAAGCCTAATGGGTGACCTCTGGCAATCTTTATTTACCACCTCACCAACGCAATGTAATTAAAAAGGGCCACAAACACACACAGAGACCAGCTTAAGATCATCGTGCACGACTATCTGCGTGTCAACACCGATGTTTTTGGTTGTGTTCCGGA
Organism: Phyllomedusa bahiana; assembly: GCA_025379985.1. NCBI lineage: Eukaryota > Metazoa > Chordata > Amphibia > Anura > Hylidae > Phyllomedusa > Phyllomedusa bahiana. The sequence continues at coordinate 36,571 of JAODAL010038263.1, forward strand.
CCCAATCGACTTCTGGGTATCCAAAATGGATGAATGGCCCGAGCCACGCCATAGAGGTGTTGTCCTGCCCAGTAACCAGCGTCATATCTGAGCGGACCTTCAGCACAGCTGTAGGAGTCATTACAGACAAACGCATCCGGCTTTCCACAGATAATGTGGATCGTTTGACTTTCATCAAGATGAAACAGGCATGGATCTCCGATGATGTTGTCGCCCCAATTGCCAAGGTCACCGATTAGTTGCCGGTCTACTTCACATTCCTCTTCCAAAGAAATGGTCCTCTGAAAACTTTTTTTTAAAATTATCTTTCCTTCTGAATTTTTATTTTGAGTGCCCAACAAGGCATTTTGCTGGTTTTGCTGTGAGGAGACTGATAGAAAAGACACAAGGTTTCATGACAAAACCATAATTCCATTTACTACTTTGGGCCCATGTTATGAATCCCGAGCCGGGTTGGGTCGACCTTTCCGCCAGTTTTCGGCGGAATCATGGCTGATTATGTCGGGGGCCGGGGCGCGTCTACATAGCATGTAAAGTCGCCTCGCCTCGCCAGTGTCTTAGCGCAGTGCGGGTCCGAGAGGCTGTGCGGTGCTGCGCTATGATTCGGCGCCGGAGGAAGTGCACTCATACATGCGGGAAAAGTTCCCTGCGCCTCGCCAGTGTGTGAGGGCACAGTGGGGGACAGGGGGGCCGTGGGGGACTTAGGCGCCGTGCGGGACTGCGCCGAAAAACAGTTCCGAGCGGGACAGGCTGAAAAGCGAGAAACATTCCCATGTCGGTGCGGGTTAAATCAAAAATGCCTTTATAAAGGCGTTAACATTCTCAGGAAAAAAGAGCGAAACCTAAAAAAAAAAAAAAATACATAAAACAAAATCACTTTCCAATTCCTAATTAAAGAATTAGGTTTGGAAAAATTGCCCGGGAAATACGAAATTTCAATTCAGAAAGCTATCTGATGGTCGCAAAAAAAGGCCATCAGAATAGAGGACAGTGAACCATTAAAACCTATGGGGAAGTTTAGACCAATCAGAATCCACGGGGGATAGTTCAAAATACAGTAAAAATGCTGAAAAAGTGATTGGTTAAGTACCGGGGACTTGGGGTAGCTAGCCAATCAGAATAGGAGCAACAGAGACCCCTTCTAGCCTATGGAGAAGTTTAGACCCAAACGAATCCACGGGGGACATTCAAAATATGTAAAAAATGTGAAAAGAGGTGATTGGCTGAGCTAGCGGGGGGCTCGGGTTGCTCGCCCAAAAGAATAGGGGCGACAGGACCATTTAAACTATGGAGAAATTTTTGACCCTCAGAAAAGGAGCGACAAAGACCCCTTTAGTTATGGAGGTTTAGAACCCAAACAGAATCCACGGGGGGATAATTCAAAATACATAAAAAGGACAGAAAAAAGCGATTTGGGTGAGTAGGGGGGCTTGGCTATTCCAGCCAATCAGAGCGCGAGCTATTTCCCCTTATGTTTTGGAGAGATGGGCGCTCTGAAACTCGGGGCTCAGCGCCTGCGGGATGAAGTATGAATAAAAAAATTATTTTATTAAAAAGTAAAACATTTTCAGTAAAGACAAAACCCCTTTTTTACAAATAAAAACAGTTAAAAACCCCAACAAAGGTTGTCACCCAGACCCGGGTACATAGGGAAATTTCAATAGAGAGAATTCCGGGAAATACAGTAATTCAAATAGTTTAAGCTATCCCTTTTGGTCGGCGAAGCCACCCAAAATCAAAATAGGAGGGAAAAAGGACCATTATATCCTAGGGAGAAATTTGGCCCAAATCGAATGGAGGAGGGGTTTCAACCCTATAAAGGAGTATTAACAATCAAAAGGAGCGACAAATCCCATTATATCCTATGGAGAATTTTTGGCCCAATCAAAATCAAAGGCGGGAAGTTCAAAAACAGAAAAAAGACAAAAAAAGAGCTGATTGGCTGAGCTGCGGTGGTTGGATATCCCAGCCAATAGAGCACGGTACTTCCCCCATTTATTATGGAGAGATGGGCGTCTAAAATCTCGGCTCTCAGCGCCGTGCGGCATGAAATAAAAAAAAAATCATTTTTATTAAGTGTAAAATTATCAGATAAAGGGGCAAAACCCTTTTTAAAAAAAGCATTTAAAAAAAACCCGAACAACGCGTTTGTCGCCGAGAGGGGCTAAAAAATTTGCAATGAGAGAATTGCCGGGAAATACAAAAATTAAATTGTTTAAGCTTTCCATTGGTCGGCATAAACCAGCCAAAACAAAATAGGAGCGAAAATGTCCCATTATAACCTAGGAGGAGAATTGACCAATCAGAATAGGGCGAAATGCCCCATTATATCCAATAAAATCATGTTTATTTCTTTATTTTCTTACCCAAGGATCAATAGTATGGGGCAACGAAAAAAAAAGAAAAAAAAATGATTTTATTGGATTTAATTTTTTTTTCGTTCCCCCATATTAATTCTTTTTATAACATGGGGACAATTCTGTATGTTTTTTTAATTTGGTTTCGGCCAGTAATTTTATTTCAGATTGCATTAGAAAACCCTAGGGGGCATCGCTCGCTCTCCAAATTTGGGCCCAAAAAAACGGGGGCCTCTTTTAAATTAGCCAATCAAGAGCGTGCCTCAGAATTTCTTTTCCCATGAACTCATGAGAAAGTAGCTCGCGCTTGATTGGTAAGCTGGACGAGCCCCCCCGTTTTCAACCCCAACAGCTCGTTTTTGCATTTTTTACTGTATTTTGAATGTCCCCGCCTTTGAATATGATTTGGCAATTTTTCTCCATAGGATATAATGGGGCATTGTCGCTCCTATTCTGATTGGTCAATTCCCTCCAAGGTTATAATGGGCATTGTCGC